>PISX010030659.1:0-18450 GCA_004024625.1 Mellivora capensis | reverse complement strand
CCTCACATGGATTCTGTCGAAAACAAACATATAAACAAACAAACAAAAAGTACCATTGTGTGACCAAAACACTTCCAGATGAGAAAACTTACATATTAAAAGATTTTGAGTGATACCAAACCAATCAGTAACAGAAGAAAAAGAAAACTCAAGCTGGAGGCATCGTAATTCCAGATGTCAAGTTATATCCCAAAGCTGTAGGTAATCAAAACGTATGGAAATGGCACAAAAATATACATACAGATCAATAGAGCAGGAGATAAAATCTAGAAATAAACCCATGATTATATGGGCAATTAATCTTTGACAAAGGAGGAAAGAATGTACAACTGGAAAAAGACAGTCTCTTCAACAAATGATGTTGGGAAAAAGGGACAGCTATATGCATAAGAATGCAACTGGACCACTTTTCTACACCATACATAAAAATAAACTCAAAACGGATTAAGGACCTAAATGTGGGACCTAAAACCACAAAACTCTTAGAAAAGAGCACAAAGAGTAACTCCTCTCACATCAGCAGTAGCAACATCTTTCTAGATATGGCTCCTGTGGCAAAGGAAACAAAAGCAAAAATAAAATTGTAGGACTACATCAAAATAAAAAGTGTCCTCACAGCAAAGGAAATAATTAACAAAACTAAAAGACAACCAACTGCATGGAGAAAATATTTGTACATGACATATCCAATTAAGAGCTAGTATCCAAAACATATAAAGAAACAGCTCAACACCCAAAAATCAAATAATCCAGTTAAAAAATGGACAGAAGATACGGACAGACATATCTGCAAAGAATACATACAGATGGCCAAGAGACACATGAAAAGATGCTCAACATTACTCGTGATCAGGAAGATGCAAGTCAAATCCACAATGAGATACCACCCCACACTTCTCAGAATGGGTAAAGTCAAAAACAGGAGAAACACCAAGTATTGGTGAGGATGCGGAGAGCAAGGAGCCCTTGCGCACTGTTGGTGGACATGCAAACATGCAAACTGATCCAGCCACTAAGGAAACCAGTATGGAGGTTTCTCAGAAAATTAAAAATAGGTGCACCTGGGTGATTCAGCCAGTTAAGAGTCTGCCTTCAGCTCAGGTCATGATCCCAGAGTGCTGGGATTATGCCCCATGTCAAGTTCTATTCAAAGGGGAGTCTGCTTCTCCCTCTGCTCCTGCCCCCACTTGTTCTCCCTCCCCCGATCATTCTCTCTCAAATAAATTAATAAAATCTTTAAAAAAATTTTTTAAAGACTTTGAGGGCTATCAAACCAATCAGTGACAAAGACAGAGCCAACTCCTCTTAGCTCTGTTTGTTTTTCCATAACCTCATATATAGTATAACCTCTAACCTCTCATACAATATAGTGAAGTAGTTTTATATTTCAAGATATAGGACATATTCAGTTCAGCATCTCAAACATGGCAAACACTCAGGGATGGCAGCTGTTATTTAGGGCACAAGATTTTATACTTCCATGCATAAGGAGTAGTCTTTTTATGCCATATATGCTTTTTTTTCTTTACATCTTAGCTGCTACTTTACAGACCATGAGACCCAGCCAACCTAGCCACAGCAGAGTAGAACAGGATAGAACATGGGCCTCTCCCCCATGCAGCCAATCTCTTTAAGGCCAATGGCACCTGAAGTGGTTCCGATGGCAAAGTGTCTAACAAGACAAGTGTCTAACCCAGGAACATCCCTTATGTTGGGTATTTTAAACATACAACCTTTAGAGATAATCAGAAGTTGGTGGCAACTAAGGAAACAAGAAGCCACGAAAGAGGGTGTTTCACTGATTAATACAACTAGAAGTGCCTCTGATCACAAGAATCCGAAGCAGTTTACCTGAGACTCTATTTGGTGTTAGAATGAGGATCAAGGGCTCCAGGTGAATTACTGATAAACAACCTAGCTATGTCAAGGCACATTCCCCAACCTGAGGACACAAGGAGGAACATATGTCCATATGATTTAGGAATAAAGGGGAGTTACTAATGAAGAAAATACATGATCTTCTCCCTCAGAACAAAGCAAGCCTTTGTCTAGGATTATGTGTTATCATAACAACTGGAAAAACAGTAAACAATGAACGTGTCACTGCCTAAGCACAGTGTCAAGTGACAAATAATTTGCAAAATGTCACAAGAAAATATTTAATTGCATTGATAATAGCTGTCTGTTAACTTTGTTTATAATTATTATTTCCTTAACATAAACAAATTAGCTTTAATAATAAGTCAGTCGATGTTTTCAATTTCCACAGGACTGCTAAACTGCAGGCTTTTCAGTTGCTGATTAATCAAAATTGTCCAGAAAACACTCCCTCAACCCCAGGCATCTGCCTCTCTGGTGCTCTCCTGGTCCCTGAATGTCTGTTAATTGACTTTCTTCACACTAGAACAATTTTCTCCTTTGTCTTTTTTTCATTATTATATTCAGTTAGCCACTCTATAGTACATCATTAGTTTTTGATGTAGTATTCAATGATTCATTAGTTACATATAACACCCAGTGCTCATCACAGCATGTGCCCTCCTTACTACCCACCACCCTGTTACCCTCTCCCCTCCCCCCCTTCCTCTCTGAAACCCTCAGGTTTTTTTTCCTGGGGTCCATAGTCTCTCATGGTTCATGATTCTCTGATTTCTCCCCCCCTTCGGATTTCCCTTCCTTCCCCTGTGGTCCTCTGAGCTACTGCTTATGTTCCACATATGAATGAAACCACATGATAACTGTCTTTCTCTGTTTGACTTATTTCACTTGGCATAATACCCTCTAGTTCCATCCATATCACTGCAAATGGTGGGTATTCATAGTTTCTGATGGCTGAGTAATATTCCATTTTGTTTATGGACCACATCTTCTTTGCCCATTCATCTGTTGAAGAGCATCTCAGCTCCTTCCACAGTTGACTATTGTGGACATTGCTGCTATGAATATTGGGGTGCATGTGCCCCTTCTTTTCACTACATCTGTCTCTTTGGAGTAAATACCTAGTAGTGTAGTTTCTGGGTCATAGGGTAGCTCTATTCTTATATCATGAGGAACCTCCATACTGTTTTTCAGAGTGGCTGCACCAGCCTGCATTCCCACTAACAGTGTAAGTGGGTTCCCCTCTCTCCACATCCTCTTCAACATTTGTTGTTTCCTGCCTTATTAATCTTTGCCATTCTAACTGGTGTAAGGTGCCATCTCATTGTGGTTTTGATTTGTATTTCCCTGATAGCTAGTAATGTTGAGCATTTTTTCATGTGTCAGTTAGCCATTTGGATGTCTTCTTTGGAGAAGTGTCTCCTCATGTCTTCTGCCTGTTTTTTGACTGGGTTATTTATTTTTTGAGTGTTGAGTAGGAGAAGATATTTGCAAATGACATTACAGATAAAGGACTGATACCAAGGTTTCCTTTGTCTGTAAAGGGATAATTCTATTTTCTAAGAATAGATGCTACACCATATCAAGCATGTGGTAAACTCCAGGATCGTAGTATCATTTTGAAAATTTCATGCATGTGTTAGAAAGTGTCCATGCTGAAGGCAAGAATGTTCCTTAACTGTCTCTTGCAATTGAAAAGCAAAGACACATTTTGTAATTTGAAAATATTTTCTCCCTGTCACATAGTTTAAAATGATGTGTTACCTCTGGAATCTCAACATAATTAACGGGGAAGTCATACCTGTCTACAAATATAAAAAAGCCATTCCAGAGACAGGAACAAATGAATACATTGCTATTTGTGAAATTAGGTGAATTTAAAGCATTGCTTTCTTGCTGAATACCCTGGTGCTATTCTTTACACAGGCTATTGGCACCCCTGCCTACTAAAGTAGGTCACCAAACAGAGGTGCCAAGGCTGATATATGGTGAAGGAAGGAAAAGGAGACATTCAACCCTCCTTCTAATCTTCTCCTATTCTCTCTAGAACCAATGGAATGATATTTTGTGGGTGTTTTTGTTAAGCCACATGGATTTGGAAAAGGGATTACCTGGTTTAATAATTTTGACAGTGATTCCAACCAATTACTCCACCATTGGCATTAATCTATTATCCTAACACAGCACAATGGGCTGCCCTGTGTATTGAAAAATCTGTACGCTCTAACCTGAAGAAAAATGTAAAAACCAGGTAGTCCTAAAGTTATTTTAATAAGGTTTCAATTTATTTCTGTACCCAGTGGCTCGCTACAGCTACTTGTCAAAATCTTTTCTTAAATTTCTTTAAGCATTTTTTTAAAGATTTATTTATTTCACAGAGATCACAAGTAGGCAGAGAGGCAGACAGAGGGTGTGGGGGGGAAGCAGACTCCTTGCTCAGCAGAGAGCCCGACGTGGGGCTCGATCCCAGGACCCCAAGATCATGACCTGAGACGAAGGCAGAGGCTTAACCTACTGAGCCACCCAGGGACCCCTCTTTAAGCATTTTATTGTCCTGCTGCCTTCCTAGTAAACAGTGGCTTTAAGTTTTTTTTGAGGTTTTCTAAATTTTGAAAATCTACATGTATTTTTAGAAGTAATTTGGGGACAAAACACTATAGAGATAAAAATAATGTCTTCGAGACAAGCCAGTGAAAGCTATAATAGTAGGCAATCTCTTCAGCCAAGAGGTCAGGAAGCAGCATCTCTTATCAGAGCTGAACTAGCCCTTGGGTAGCACCATGCTCAGCAAATAACTCAAGGATACCAAGACCTTTGTTTTTTTCCCTTCTTAGGTCCTTTCTGAGGCAGCCGAGGTCCCACTTTAAGTCACACAGACCTAGTGCTTTAGAGGAACCTCTATTTTTCAGTAATCCTTCAAAAAATTGGAAATCCTTCCTAGGTGCTGTCAGAAATATAAAGATTAAGTCTTCCAGAGTCTTTATAGTAATTATTCTTAATACTCCAGAGTATCTGGTTTCTTCCCAAGTAAAATGACCTTCCCCTATACTCCCTCCCCTCCCTCTCTCCCTTAGCTATATTCATTGACATGTGTTTCTGACAGGTTTAAATATTTTAACTCAACTGAACTGAATTCAGAAATGACAGGAAAACCACTAAACCTCAAGAATCATGAAAGGTCACCAAGAAAATACTTCAGAGGTGAAGGGAAGAGGGAGAATATCTAAATGTCAAGGTTTTCAGCATTAGGTGTTATTTTCAGTCTCTTCTCTGGAAGATTGCTTAGTGTGCCATGTAAATGGCAACTGAAAATGGAGAAATGCATACTTCATGCCTCAACATATCAGCCTTCATATCAAAGTTTTGGGAAAAAATGTTTTTCCCCCGTAAATGTAGCAGTCTTTCCCTCAGTAAATGTTTTAATACATTGTCTTGGGAGATTTATTGCCTTTTCTTCTATAGCTTTGTTTTTTCTTAACTTCCTTCTAGTCTAGGGAAAGAGCTAAGTGTCAGGAAACATCAAAATAGAGTATAAAAACTCCTCTGTTCCCATTTTATATGAGGTGGGGCTCAAGGCTAACAGTGATCTATTTGCTGGGATCCAACAAAGAAAGATGCTTAAATTTAAATAAGACATGTAATATTGGGCATTATATCAAAATTATACAAGTGGGTCCCAAATTATCTATAGTAGAGGACCAAAGTTATCCATCATTTCAACTGTCTAATTCTCTATAGATTCTCAGATGCTTTTGATTTGTAATGTTCTAAGACAGATCACATTCATCATCCTGAGTGAGCAGCTGATGCTGTTCATTTTCTATACAAATTCACACATCATTCTGTTCATTTTTATACATCAAATTCCCCTTGCCTTTTGGAAACCTTAGCTACTGACCCAAAGGCCCACCATGCTTTCACACAAATACAGCCCAAAACAGAAACAGGATTGCTGAGATTTGATTGCAAATTTAATTCCCCCAATGTAGGTCTCTAGTAGTCTTAACAACTAGGTCATGTCGAGGAAGAAAGACTTTCCTTTATAAGCTAAACTCAAAAGTTATTTGGTTCATTGAATCTTATAAATATATATATATATGTAAATATATATAACTATATAAATATACTAAAAATACTGCTTTTGAAATGATAGGTAATGTGGGCAATATAATAAAAGTTCCCATCTGACATAAAATAATACAGAAATTGTGAGGTTTGGGTTGGAAAAAAGATACAAGGGGCTAAGAAAGATATAAAGGAATGTTAACCCTTGTGACTTTGAAGAGACTTAGTATCGAGAAAATAAATGTGGGGCACTGTCACATTTTCAAGCTGGGAGTACATGTCTTCACTGCTTCGAATATAACACAGGAGTGAGAACATCAAGGACACAAAAGGGTCTGAATAGATGGTCCAAGAATGAAACAAAATCTCTCTGATCCTCCATTAATAGAACCCAGAATCTCTCAACTGTCCAAGGGTGGCTACAGAAGACCTTTCATCATAACAAAGGTCAAAAGTGTCATTAGATGAGAGAAAGGAGAAAATACCCAAATACTTGATTAGATGGTGTTGCAGCCAGCATTTAAAGTTCAACAATGCCTTTAGGAGTACGGTCAGTGAGGAGAGCAAACGTGCCTTGCTTGTGCCAACAGGGTGTCTTAGAAGTTACGCAAGGATGGGCCTCGCTGCAATAGCCATAGTCAAGTTCAGCCAGGGCCTACGGAGAAAGTTAACATGTCCCCCAGATGCCCCCTCCCTTATGCTTTCCACAAGCTTTCTCCCCAAGTCAGTAGTCATGAAGAAGGAGACAGGAGGAAACCTAGAGGTGGAAACTCTATCAAGGATGTTAAGTTAAAGTGAAATAGAGTTCTTAAGGCCAGAAGAAAGTTACCTCCAATGTAATCAGGTTTCTCTTTCTCTTATACCACCAGCAGAAGAATTGAATTTATGACAGCATCATTTTTCACATAAGCTCATATTTACTGTTGTTTCTATTTTATGGGACAACAACTAAATACCCCTTAGTGGTATCTAGCACATCAGATGCGCGGAACCATCTCTCCCTCTCTTCTTCCCTCTCCCACTCACTCAAATTCACTTATTCCACCTAACAGCAGTATCTTTTAATCTGTATATTTTCCTCTATCACCACTGGATAATTTCAAGAAACTCCTAATGGTCTTGATCCTCCTGCTTCTGAATTTTTCTTATTCTATTTATTGCCACAAACCCCAGGTCTGTTTAATTCTTTATATGCTTCATCTAAAATAACCTCTCAACATGAAAATCTGTTTCATTACTGTCATGCTTGAAACTCAGCTGTTTTCCATTTTCTTGAGATAAACCCAAGCCCAGTTAAACAGTGTACCATCAAGGGTCCTAATTGAAAAGATAAGGCACAGTCAAATTAATAGCACCTTGAGTAGATGTTATAATTGGCTCATTTATCAGGTTGTGGGTGCAATATAGGGAAACCATATAAAATACCATGGTGGGATTTTACTCGGTCAGTATGGCTCATCCAGAATCACATTTTCCAGAATCTCCTTTGTTGCATGGTTCTGGAATAGTTGGCCAGAAGGGAAATTCATTTTGACATGTGGAAGGCAGAAGTGAAGCACTGGCCATTACAATCCAATGACAGGTTTCAGAGTGGTCAAGGACAGGTATAGAGGTGTGGCTGGGTTCCAATTTGTCTTTGCCCCACATTCAGCTCTTCTTCCCGACTGCTGACCCATCTGACCAACAGCACACACAGGCTCACCATTAGATTCAGACTTCCCCCAGATAACCCCATAACCCTCCATAACCCCATTCCAGCAGCTGAACACAACTTGTTTTCCTGATCATATGACAGCTCAGATTCATCCACTGGGGCATCAGACAGGCCAATTTACAACTTATACCTGATCCTCAACTCTCCCTTCTGGGCCATTATTTCCCCAGATTCTTCAACAATTGTATGAGGCCTTATTACTATAATAAATCTCTATTCCATAATATCTGTAACAGTCCTGCTTGCTTGACTTTGCAGACAGTATAGAAGTCTGGGATTATTGTTAACCCTGAATGAAAGCAGAGAATCAGGTAAAGGAAGGTTCTTTGAGACTAGGAGGGATTATGAGCTATGGAACAAACTATGTTAAGGTGGTTTCATAGGAAGAATGGTGGGGAAATTAATAGCTTGTTTCACTTGTCTCCCTCTTTCCAATCTATTGTCTGGGATCCTTATTTACAGAGGAAAACCAGAAAGCAGAAGCATAGGAACCACTGATAGAACCTATACATGTTAACCTCCAGACCAGATAACAGGTGACATATGTGGAAGACATTTAGCACACACAGCTTACATGATCCATCACATCCTGACCACTTTCCTGCAGTCCTCTCTACCGCATATTTCACCTTCTCCCTCACACTCTCTGCTACAACCACTCTGAGGTTTCTTTCTTTTTTTTTTTTTACTTTCTTGAGGGCCTTTCTTTTGCCAAGAATGTTCTCTCTGTGTGTGCTAGGAGAGTACTACCTCTTTCTGAGAAAGAAACAAACAGGGAGCAAAGAAGGACCACTATGTCCTTAATGACCCAGGCCAAGATTACCCTGGAACTTTCACTTCTAAGTAGGACAAACTTAGTCTACCAGATGGATCCCTTTGCAGAAAATAGCAATACCACTTGGACATCATATAAAAAGCAATTATCTGAAGGGACTGGAGGAGAAACAGTCTGACAGAAAATACATCCTCACTTGGAGTGGGGAAGATAGCATTCTCCACAAGTAGGCCCTCATGATTCATGGCCTTTAACTTGAGTCTAAATGCAGTCAATATGGTACACACAGTGGTGAGAGGGGTTCACAAGGTAATTTTAATACCCTTTGAGCTCTAGGGAGTCAGAAAAGTTAAGCTGGACAATGTGAAATACTGAAGAGGGTGTGAGAGTTCTTAAGTGGTAAAGTCCATAAAGGGGATCCATATCTATATATCCATAACTCCAACTGATCCCAAACATGCTTAGAGAAAAACAGATTCAAAGCGCCTTAATTAAAGACAAAAGACCTGAATCCAGACCATATCTGGTACCCACATAGAAGACTGTAGTTCAAAACCAGCGAGCCAATTACCTGCTGAGAAAGGAAAGGACCCTCATTACAGAAAAATAACATAACTCAGAATCTGCACGTTCACAGTATCTTGAATGCAATCCAAAATCACTGAACATAATGAGAACCAAGAAATAGAACACATTGTCACGAAAAAAGAAATTAAGTCAAGTCTGACTCAGAGATGAATATTCAAGAATTTTTAAAAGGTTCTTGTAACTATCACCAATTAAGTAAAACAAAACATTTTTTTCAGAAAATAGAAATATCAGTGAAGAAATAGGAAAGTGCCTAAGGCGAAGAACAGAGAAATTAAAGGTTGAGGGGGGAAAAAAGTGTCTTGGCAACTTATTAGATATTATCAAATGATCTAATATACAGTTAATTGATATTACATTAGGAGCAGGGACCTAGAATGGGTAGAAAAATCATCGAAAATTTAACAGTTGAAAAATTTCCCATTTTGATGAAATATAAAAATTTTCAAAAAGAACCTACTAAAGAAACATACAAGCAAAATAAACACCGAGAACATGAGTCAAGGCTCATCACAATCAAGATGACAAAAGCCAAAGATAAGGAGAAACTCTTGAAAGTGGTAAGAAAAAAAACACCAGGTTATGTTTAGAGGACCACAAATTCAATTAATGACTGATTGCATAGCAGAAACCATCAAGAGTGTGAGAAATATCCTTATGGTACTTTAGGAAATAGTTTTTTAAATGTCAAATGAGTATTCTAGGATACTCTATGCTAGATATTCAGGATATTTTCCTTCAAGAATGAAGATAAATTAAAGATATTTTCAGATAAAAGAAAACCAAGACAACTTCCTGGCAGCATATTTGCACTACAGGAAATGCTAGAGGAAATTATTCAGGGCTTAAAGCAATGATATTGGATATAAACTTGAACTTGAAACCTCTGAAAATAATAAAAAGAAATGAATTCTCTGTCAGCCACCTGAGTGAATAAGGAAATGGATTCTTCTATCATCCCCAGAGAAGAATACAGCTCTGCCAACACCTTCATTTCTGACCTGTAACTGTGACATAATAAATGTATTGTTTTAAGCTGCTACCTCATGGTCATTTGTTATGGCACCAAGAGATAATTAACAGAGGGGCTCTCAGATAATACTAACCTCTCTCCTGTTTTAAAGAGAAAATTCTAAAGTGAAATCTACACCATTTTTATAAAGGATCCCCAACAGAACTGAGCCCCCATTTTCTGTAGCAGTAACTAGATCAATGATATGACTTAGGATAGGTTTTCCCTCCTTGCCTGATTTATTCTTCCAAGTCCTCAATCTAGGTCTCTCAAATCACATTCTCCACTAATATATCTGCAAGCTAGCTTTTGTCTTAGGTTCTGCTTTCTGGGGGACTCAAAGACAGCTGGTCCTGGGAGGAACCCTACAGCAGCCCTTACAGTAAATCCTTAGGTTGGGAGATTACTCGGGTTAGGATCATTGGTTGCTGAAAGTGACCCACACATCAGCTGGCAATCAGGACCCAAGTGTTGTGTGTAGGTGAGGTGGTCTTCACAGCTGGCTGCAGGAGCATCACAAGTGTAACACTCTAATCCTTGGTAGTTTAGAACAAGTTACAGGTAAAAGTGAAGCATGGGCATATGAGGTTGGGAAAGCATTTGAAAGACTGGTCCTAAGGTCTGTACAATCACCTGTCTTTGGTGAATGTGTTAAAAGTTTCAACAAGAAAAAGAAAGGTGTGGATTTTCCACTCCATTCAAGTCATACTGTGAAAGTCACCAAGTCTTATGGCAGCATTTGAGACACTCTACATGCTCCAATGTGGCAAAAATCAGGCTTAGGCTCCAATGGCCCTGGTAGTACACCTACAGGGAGACTGAATTCACAACCTCAGCAGGACTTCTACATCAAAACCAGATCCCTAATGAGAAAGGGCAAGGCCCTGAAACCTGGCAAAGAGGAACTTGAACCCCTACGCTAGTAGCTGCCGATCTCACCTTCTTGATTGTGAACAACTTTCCCCTTCCAGGACACCCTGAGAAGACCTCACCTGAGGCAGGTGCTGTTCCATCTCCATCTGCAGAATAGCCCTCTCTGATATGAGTTTCCCTCTCTTGCAGGACTTACATGAAAACTGCAAGCAGCAGCAAATATACCTCAACATTCTGAATTTGTATCACTCTAAGAACATCGATCTTTGGAAAAAAGTTAGAATTGTGTCACAAAGAGAAACGTACTGGGAGTAACAAAAAAAATACAAAAAATGTAAATACTAGCTTAATAATTTTATATCATTTATGTATAACTTAAGAATGTTACTTCGTAAACATTAGTGTTTGGTTTTTACAGGGATTTCTTTAGTCAGGAACTGCTTTTTTATTTTTTTAATACTTCCAATGGCATACCAATATTTGACTGCCAAACTTGAGGCAAGGCAAACAAAACTCCAGGTACTCAATTTAGGTTTACACTGCTAAAGCAGGTTAAGAACAAATTTTTTTTGAGAGATTTATTTAAACAAATAGTATTGCCAAAGTTTGTGGTTGCTTTGGGCTCTACATACTTTAAATAAAGAACTTGAATTCATTCTTCTGGAGAGAAGTATGCTTAGTTACTACCACATATGATAATATTGAGAAGTGTTGTTACAGAGTTTTTGGTCCAGGCATAAAGAAAGAAATCTGGCTTCACTCGGAGACCTGGCCCCTCAGTCAGTTGAATAAATTGAGCAATTAAACCTTTATAATTCTCAAGTCAACAGTAAGTCAATGTTACTGAATGCAATATGATAACAGTTAATAATTAAGTGACAGATTCATTTGTGAAAAATGAGGTATGATGCAATAAAGGACTGTGGAAACAGACAAAACTAGTTTCAAATTCTGTTCTTCTTTTACAAGTTGTATGAACTTCAGTAATTCACTGTCTCTGAACTTGAGCTCCCTATTGCAAAGCATTGACATAAAAATGCATATCACAGAGGATTAACCTATTTAGGACATGCAAATATAGAAGATACGTATTGGAAAAATATAATCAAAAACAAAATCTCCTGCCAACCCAGAAAACTTCTCGCAAATGTTGAAAGAAAAGTTTTATTATTGAATAAAACATCCAGCCAGAATATGCTGTGCAGAATCAGTCTGCTAAGGAATTGCAAAGATAGCAGGAAATCTCGCCCTTTTATATAGCCAAGCAGACAACCCATTACACATATGTTCAAAATGAAAAATAACTAGTCCTCAAGTGAGAGGATTTTATAGCACTGTGTGTTGTGCACAAATTCATCCCAAATTCACCTGGTAATTGGGGTGGCCATTGGGGTTTGCTAATTAGATTTATCCAAAGGGAAAATAAACTTCTCAGATCTCTCTAACAGGAGATAGTATTGCAACTTGGAGCAATGTACCCACTGAGGTTAGCCTCTGAACCTCTCACAGAAACTAGGAAATAGGGGCACCATATTCCTTGATGATTACATCTTACAGAAATGGCTCCCAGACACTCCTGGGTTTTGAAGTGAGCAAGAATCTTGCTGAGCTTTTTAAAAGACATACGTACATTTCAAAGAGAGAAACAACTTACGAATTTTCTCAAGTAAATGCTGTCAGAATAAGGAGAAAGAATTATCTCTGATTTTCAGCAGGGAGAATTAAGCCTCTGATTTGTAACAGCATTTGACCATACATAGAGCACCATGTCTCCCACATTGTAGTCTATTATCCCTTCATAAAGACTCCTTTATTACATATAAAGTAATCCTTTTTAATTCCTACCAATACTGAAACTAGTATAAAAAATCTCCAAATGTTTTTTTCTGACCTATTTAAAATTTAAAATTAAAAAAAAATCCAAAAAACATACAGGCTCTCAATATTAAAATTCATCCACACAATTACTCCATGAACGCAGAAGCACAAACTTAACTACAGCAACCTGAAAGACCCCAAACATTGAATTTCAAAGGGTGAACAATACCACATGATGTACTTCAGGAGATTAAAAAACCAAAACCAAAAAAATAATTCTCTTTGCAATTTGGAGCTCTAATAGGCTATTAAGTACACCCCCAATCAGCAATATATAGCTGGGGGAAAAAAATGAGCCTGGAGGTTCCAGGACTATTCTCTTACTCGGAAATTACATGGTCCACAGCAGACATAATGTAGTCCTAGCACAGGAACTTACCTGTATCTCACACAGTGTAGTCCCAGAGTCTCAAATTTGACTGGCAAATACATCTTGGTCCCATCTCAAAGTTCCTGAGAAAAGGAAAAAAAGCTACTGAGGGAGAACTAAATTTCAAGTTTAGATAGAAATAGGGGTAATATAAGATCATATTTTTATAGAGATCCTCATTATCATCTGGAAAGGAAAAGTAGAGGCATCCTCAGTTGCCAAGATATTATCATTTAAAGGACAACTGCTGAGCATAATAGGAAGATCACCAAGCTGATTCCAGTCCGTCTGACACTTTGCTGGAGGCGTGGAAATGTCAATTCAATTGAGGTTGCAGACTACAAATTCCTTAAAATGACAGGTAAATTCAAGCACATTGTAAAAAATAATATTATTTGACAATCTATGTAAATAACTCAATAAATCATAGTGACAAAGAAAAAAAACCATAGTCCTTAATAAAAACTTAACAGAATATAAGAAATAGTTGACAAACTGACAATTATAATGAAAGAGACTGACACACTTCTGAATAGTACATTACAGTACAAAAAAGTTTTAAATATCAGTTATAAAGTATAATATAATGTTAATATTTAAGATCACTCATCTAATAGAAAATATACATTCTCCATAAACATATATAAAATACCTATAAAACTTACCCACCACAAGATCTCAAAGTCAATCTCAACAAATAATATAGCACAGTATCTTAAAATCATCTTCTTTGGTGCACTTGGGAGGCTTAGTCTGTTAAGCATGCCTTTAGCTCAGGTCATGATCCCAGGGTCCTAAGATAGAGTCTCTTTCCCTGCTCCCTGCTCAGTTGGGAACCTGCTCCTCCCTTTCCCCATTCCCCCTCCTCATGTTCTCTCTCATTCACTCTCCTATAAATAAATAAAATCTTTAAAAAAAATATAAATAAATAAATAAATAAATAAATAAATAAAATAAAATCTTTAAAAAATCTTCTTTGACCAGAATGCAACAAAATGAGAACAGGGACCCTCCCAAATTGATTTTTCAAATAATTCCACTAAGTATCATTTATAGTTCAAAGAAAAAAATCACAATCAAAGTAAAATGGGCCTCTGTCAAAGTTGATTTAAAAAGAAAAAAAAAAAAAAGCAGAAAAGGAGTGCCTGGGTAGTTCAGTCAGTTAAGCAGTTAAGCATGTGACTCTTGATTTCAGCTCAGATCATGATCTTAGGGTTGTGAGACTGGGCCCTGCATCAGGCTCTACACTGTGCATGGAGCCTGCTTGAGATTCTCTCTCCTTCACCCTCTGTCCCTCCCCCATCTTAAAAAAAAAAAAAAAGGGCAAACTACAAATCAAAAAAATTAAAATGGAAAACTGGCTAGATAGCTCCCAGCAAGTGAGAGAGCAATGGAGCACAAAATCAGGGCATTCAGAAGTCTGCTCCACTAAGGGTCATCGCTCCAGTGGCTCAGCAGGGGGTGGAACCCTCACTGTGACAGTGTGGTCTCAGGACCCTCGGGGTCACAGAAAGACCAGGGGTACCTGAGTGTGGCAGAGCTCCCAGGTAACAATCAGAGCAGGGAAGCCAGCTGCAAAGATGGAGCTGAGGAACAGGCTCTCAGGTCAGGTTTGCCATAAACTGTGATCCCCTGCATAGTCGGACCATAGCTCTTCAAGCAAGGACCCCACAAATGGCAGATTTGAGGAGATGCCCTACATCCTCCACTGAGAGGAACAGTGCAGGAGCACACTGCAGCAATCTGCTGGGTTTGGAGACTCCAAATCGGGCTGTGTGCCAGAGATAGAAACACTCGGTCACAGGCCAAGTGAGCATGGAGTGTGGCTGGAGACCAGGAAGACAGGCATGACCGAATGCTTTTCTCTGAGGGTGCACTTCAGTGGGGGGCCCCAAGCTCTTGGCTCATCTGGGTCAGAGACTGAGAGGCTGCCATTTCCATTCTCCTCCTCCAACGTTCTATGGAAACCATTCAGGAAACAAAAGCTACCAAAAGCAAACCCAAGCAGATTACTTAGCCTGGCCCCTGGTAAGGGTGGTACAATTCCACCTTGGGCAAAGACATTTGAGAATCACTGCAACAGGCCCCTCCCCCAGAAGATCAGCAAGAATATCCAGCCAAGACCAAGTTTAACAATCAATGAGAACTGCAAAACTTCAGAGCTACAGGATACAGCACATAGAATTCATGGCTTTCTCCCCTTGATTCTTTCGTCTTTCAAAGTTAAATTTTTTTAATTTTCTTTTTTTTTTTCTTTTACTATTTGTTATTTGAATTTTTCCTTTTTCCTATTTTAACCAACATTTTTTCTTATCAGTATCTTTTTTGAAATCTTTTTAAATTTTCATTTTTATATTCTATGCCTCCATTGCATCTAACCTTATTTTTAGTATACATATAAGTTTTTGTTTCTTTAAAATTTTGGGAGGCAGTTTCTTCAAAAGACCAAACACACTCAAAATAAAATGTGTGTCTCTGTTCTGTTCAACACCCTGATTATACTTTTTCCCCCTTCTTTTCTGCTGAGATTTGGACTCTTCTGATTTGTTTAGTGTATATATCTCTGGGGTTGGGGTTTCCCTTTTAGCATTTTGTTCTCTCATTCATCTATTCTTGTCTGGACAAAATGAGAGGGTGGAAAAACTCATCTCAAAAAAAAAAAAAAAGAAAGAAAGAAAAAACAGAACAACAACAGAGGCAGAACTGACTCCTAGGGACTTAATACAGACATTAGTATTATGTCAGAACTAGAGTTAAGAATGACAACTATAAAGATACTAGCAGGGTTTGAAAAAAACATAGAAGATACTAGAGAATCACTATCTGGAGAAATAAAAGAACTAAAATCTAACCAAGTTGAAATAAAAAAGGCTATTAATGAGGTGCAAGGAAAAATAGAGGCTCATACTACAAGGATAAATGAGGCAGAAGAAATAATCAGTGATATAGAAAACCAATTGATGCAGAATAAAGACGCTTAGAAAAAGAGAGATAAACAACTACAGGACCATGAGGGGAGAATTCAAGAAAAGTGATAACAAAAGACAAAACAGTATTAAAATAATTGGAATCCCAGAAGAAGAAGAAAGAGAGAGAGGGAAGAAGGAGCAAATTACAGCAGAGAATTTCTCTAATTTGTTGAAGGGAACAAGTTTCAAAATCCAGCAGGCATAGAGAACCCCCTTAAAATCAACAAAAATAGGCCCACACCCCATCATCTAAAAGTAAAACTTACAAGTCTTAGTGACAAAGAGAAAATCCTGAAAGCAGCTCAGGACAAGAATTCTGTAACATACAATGGTAGAAATATTAGATTGGAAGCAGCCCTATCCAGAGACCTAGCAGGCTGGAAAGGACTGGCATGATATAGTCAGAGCACTAAATGAGGAAAAATATGCAGACAAGAATACTATATACAGTTAGGCTGTCACTGAAAATAGGAGGAGAGATAAAAAGCTTCCAGCACAAGCAAAAACTAAAACAATTTGCAAACACCAAACCAGGCCTACAGGAAATATTGAAAGGGGTCCTCCAAGCAAAGAGAGAACGTAAAAGTAACAGACTGGAAAGGAAGAGAGACAATAAATAGTACAGGCACCTTACAGAAAAGACAATGGAACTAAATTCATCTTTCTCTTTTTTTTTTCTAGTTTCTATTTTTATTTTTTTAATTTTATTTTTTTTTATTTCTTTTCAGTGTAACAGAATTCATAGTTTTTGCACCACACCCAGTGCTCCATGCAATACATGCCCTCCATAATACCCACCACCAGGCTCCCCAAACTCCCACCTTCTGTCCTTTCAAAGACCCTCAGGTTGTTTTTCAGAGTACATAGTCTCTCATGGTTCATCTCCCCCTCCAATTTCCCTCAACTCCCTTCTCCACTCCATCTCCTCATGTCCTCCGTGTTATTTGTTATGCTCCACAAATAAGCGAAACCATATGATAATTGACTCTCTCTGCCTGATTTATTTCACTCCGCATAATCACTTCCAGTCCTGTCCATGTTGATACAAAAGTTGGGTATTCGTCCTTTCTGATGGAGGCATAATACTCCATAGTTTATATGGACCACATCATCCTTATCCATTCGTCCATTGAAGGGCATCTTGGTTCTTTCCACAGTTTGGCGACCGTGGCCATTGCTGCTATAAACATTGGGGTACAGATGGGCCTTCTTTTCACCACATCTGTAACTTTTTTTTTAAAGATTTTATTTATTTATTTGACAGAAAGAGATCACAGTATACAGAGAGGCAGGCAGAGAGAGAGAGAGAGAGAGGAGGAAGCAGGCTCCCTGCTGAGCAGAGACCCCAATGCGGGACTCGATTCCAGGACCCTGAGATCATGACCTGAGCTGAAGGCAGTGGCTTAACATACTGAGCCACCCAGGCGCCCCTCACCACATCTGTATCTTTGGGGTAAATACCCAGTAGTGCAATAGCAGGGTCAGAGAGAAGCTCTATTTTTAATTTCTTAAGGAATCTCCACACTGTTCTCCAAAGTGGCTGCACCAACTTGCATTCCCACCAACAGTGTAAGAGGGTTCCCCTTTCTCCACATCCTCTCCAACACACGTTGTTTCCTATCTTGCTAATTTGGGCCATTCTAACTGGTGCGAGGTGGTATCTCAATGTGGTTTTAATTTGAATCTCCTTGATGGCTAGTGATGATGAACATTTTTCCATGTGTCTGATAGCCATTTGTATGTCTTCATTAGAGAAGTGTCTGTTCATATCTTCTGCCCATTTTTTGATATGATTATCTGCTTTGTGTGTGTTGAGTGTGAGAAGTTCTTTATAGATCCTGGATATCAACCTTTTGTCTGTACTGTCATTTGCAAATACCTTCTCCCATTCCGTGGGTTGCCTCTGTGTTTTGTTGACTGTTTCCTTTGCTGTGCAGAAGCTTTTGACCTTGATGAAGTCCCAAAAGTTCATTTTTGCTTTTGTTTCCTTTGCCTTTGGAGACATATCTTAAAAGAAGTTGCTGTGGCTGATATCAAAGAGGTTACTGCCTATGTTTTCCTCTAGGATTCTGATGGATTCCTGTCTCACGTTGAGGTCCCTTATCCATTTCGAGTTTATCTTTGTGTATGGTGTAAGAGAATGGTCGAGTTTCATTCTTCTACATGTACCTGTCCAGTTGTCCCAGCATCATTTATTGAAGAGACTGTCTTTTTTCCACTGTATATTTTTTCCCGCTTTGTCAAAGATTATTAGACGAAAGAGTTGAGGGTCCATATCTGGGCTCTCTACTCTGTTCCACTGGTCTATGTGTCTGTTTTTATGCCAGT
>PISX010030658.1:0-18464 GCA_004024625.1 Mellivora capensis | reverse complement strand
TATATCCAAGTTCTATCAAAGCCCCAGCCAGTAAGGCCCATAAAGGAATGAAGACATAGGACAGATTCATGGTAGTAAACTGTTCCAGTTTAGCACAGAGTGCAAGGCAGAAGGCTAATTTAAGTAACATTGCAATGAGGTACCAGGCTTTTTTTTTAATATTGTGCGATCCATGTCGAGGGTCAAAGCCAGACTTACAACGCCCAGCCATTTTCACAATCAGCATGACAAGAAGGATAGTATCAAATATCCAGACTGGAATAAATATGAGGAACCAGTTCCAAGGTGCCTTTTTATCCAGTTTCAACACCAACATGATCAAGAAGAGTAATGTGAAAAGCCAGGTGAGTAGTACTCTCTGAGCCAAGGACATTCTCATTTAAACACTTTAAAGAGGTTGCTGCAGAGTCGAAAAAAGGAAAATATACCCTGGCAGCGCCGCTGGCCGGAGAGCGGGGAGGGGCGCGAAGATCAGAAAACTCGCCAGTTTGGATCCTTGGCCTTTTCCACTAGTCTTAGTTTTATATTTGCCATGTGATCGATGATATATACCGTGCACATTCTCTGTTCTAACTGCCTTAAGAGAGGGTCGCCCAATCCACACGCTTTCCCAGGGGAGCTGCTGAGTCAGCCCAGACCAGAAGGAGTGGCAGAGATCATTTGCCCTAAGAACGGCAGCGAGCGAGTGAATGTTGCCTTGGTTTACCCACCTACATCGACTGTGATCAGCCCCTGTTCTAAGTATCTCCACACTTTCTTGGAAAATTAAGTGGAAAAGATAGTGTTTCTCTCCCCTTTGTCATCATTTTTACTGTACCCAATCTGTGACTTTAGGAGCACCAGTTTTTAAGGGAAGAACGTTGATGAAAAGCACAGAAACCAATGACTTATCACAAATTCCTGCATACGGGAGTGGGAACCTGATGCACAAAACAGAACTTATTTGTGATAAAATAAAATTTATTTTCTCTGGACCTTGCTTTACCAGCTTTTAAAATGAAAGCACTAAATAATCTTCTAGGGTCTTTTCCTGCTAGACATCCTCAGAACATACCTTCTCTAGCAGTCTTTCTAGAACTCTCTGATGACTTTGTTATAGTGAAATTTATCAGTTATTATGTAGACTTTAAAGACTCTCTGTATGTATTGACATTTTATGGATTTATTTTTATTTGAGTATACTGGACACAAACATGTGCATTTTAATCACACAAATACATGAAACAATATTTCACATATATATTTGTGCCTAATCAATAGAACATTTAGCTACATTGTTTCCATCCCTTTAAATGACTTAAACATACTAAAATTAAAAGTAATGTTAGTTGTATATATGTCCTCATGCAAGTATATAAGCACAAATGATGTGTCTCATCAGATGGAGTCTTTAATTCATTTTCTTGATTTACTTTTATCTCCTGAAAACAGAATGGTTGGCTAGAGAGGCAAGTATGCATCTCTAAAGCATGATAGTAGTGCACATAGGGAGCTTCGCACATTGTTAGGCTATTGGGCTAGCACTTGTAGGCACTCACAGAATAATAAATTTGGTAACATAAATGCATTTTTATGATTTATTGTTCCAGGCATTATACTTGCAGTATTCTAGTCTTCACATTAACCTTATTAGCTTGGGATCGTTTATTGCTTTCATTTTGCAAATGAGGAAGCAGAGGCCAAACAGATTATATATAGTGAAGCCCAAATTCTGACCCAGGTCTGTTTCTGCAAATATTATGTTCTTTTACCTCACCAGATGATTTTGAAGTTTATCAAATAGACTATATCTGTATCAGGGTGGGAGTGGTTAATGGTAGAGACAGTGTATTCAGGATGAGCCTTTGGAAAAATGACAAACTTGCTATATATTGAAATTATCATTTGTCATAAGAGAACACATTACAAGATGGCCAGGTTCAAGAGTACATAAGAATCTCTTTCCAGAGAAATTCTTTCTTCCCAGCCTCATCTGGTACTGAATATTTGCATACTCCAAAATTATGGACTTGGAAGATACTCAAAGAGAATCTGACCTCGTTTGAGGCACACACATAGTGGAAAGAACAAAGACTCTGACTTCATTTTGCTCTCATGCAAGTGATGTAAATTTTCTTAGCCTCCACTTTCTCATCTGAAAAGTGGGACAAACAGTAAAGGATTATGATGATGAAAATTGCCATAGTATTCCCATAGGCTAATCAGTCTTTGTGAGGTCTGATACATATTCTCAAGGCAATGAAAACTGAAAGTTTAAATAAACAGTACCATAATACTAAGCTTTCAGATGAATAATACTGTATTTAAGATACCTGTCATTTCTCTATCTCTCACACACCCTTTGAGAAGAACTTGTCATAGCCTAGAAGAGACAATCCTATGGAACACGTGATCTCAACCCCCAAATAGACCAGGAATAGTTATCTGATCCAAGTTGAAACCAGTCACATTTTCTTTTTCTGGAATTTAGGGAATTTGTTGTTGACTATGAGAAACAGCTAGAAAGTCTGGTTGATTTGGGCCAAAGGACACCATTTTGTAAGGGCAGTGATGTCCACATGGAAGTAGTTGAGTATAAAAGCCTAATGAAGAGGGAGAAGAAAGAAACAAACACATCAGAAATGAGAGACTGTGAGGTCGTTCCTGTAATTAAATGAAGGAGAGTGTTATGTTCACCATTTATCCTTGGTTTCCTCCAAAAATAAAGTAACTAGACATAGTGGAAAATAAAAATAAATAAATAGCATTTGAATCTTTGTCAAAAATAAAAGCAAAAACAAAAAATTAAAATATTTCAGAGAGAGAGAGAGAGAGAGAGAGAGAATGAACAAAAGAAAGAAAGAGAATGGGAAACTACCTGACTGTTTTCCAATAACCATGAAGCCCATTTGTGAGTGGTGGTGGTGGTGGTGCTGATACCCTTAACATCGTTAAGGTAAACCCCTTAACTTGTCTGAGAGGAGCTTGAATGGGTTTCTGATCTTTACAAACCAACAATCCTTAAGCTTTCATTAGAAAGGATATCCTGTGTATCTTGGAAAGAAAAGCTCTTTGGTATTGCAAAGGCATTTTTTCTAGATTGCTTAGAGCCAGAAAGTCTGCAGCTACAGGATCTTCTTTGCTCAGTAACTGAACAGATTCCTTCCTTGCTTTTTAAAGCCTCATGTAAATAAAATATTCATATGAAAGGTGCCTTTGTCTATTTGGGCTGCTATAACAAAATATCTTAGACTAAGTAGCTTATAAACAATGGAAATGTATTTCTCACAGCTCTGCAGTTTGGGAATTTTAAGATGAAGACTCCAGCAGATTTGGTATCTGGAGAGGGCTCACTTCCACATAGATGGCAATCTTTTCACTGTAACCTCACTTGGCATAAGGAGTCAAGAAAGTTTTCTGGACTGACTTTCTTTCTTTCTTATTGTTTATTTATTTATTTCTATTTTTTAAAGATTTATTTATTTTATAGAGGGACACAGCTATAGAGGGAACAGAAGTAGGGGGAGTGGGAGTGGGAGAACCAGGTTTCCTGCCGGGCAGGGATCCCGACCTTGGGGCTCGATCCCAGGACCCCAAGATCATGACCTGAGTGGAAGGCAGACGCTTAATGAACAAGCCACCCAGGTGCCTCTGGACCTCTTTTATAAAGGCATTAATCCCAAGGGCAGAGTCCTCAGGACCTCATAACCTCCCAAAGGCCCTGCCTCCTAATTTCATCACTTTATGGATTAGGATTTCAACATATGAATTTTGTGGGAGTTGGGGGAATGCATTCAATATATACTACTCTGCCCCCTGGCTTCCCCCAAATTCATGTCCTTTTCACTTGCAAAATACATTCTTTCCATTTTATTAGTCCCCAAATTCTTAACTCATTCCAGCAGCAACTTAAAAGTCTGAATTCAAAGTCTTATCTAAATATCATCTAAATCATATATGTTAAGACTGAAGGTACAGTTCATCCAGAGGCAAATTCTCCTCCACCTGTGAACTTGTAAAATCAAACAAATTATAAGCTTCTAAAATTACAATGGTGAAACAGGTGTAAGATAGACATTCTCATTCCAAAAGGGAAAAATAGAGAGAAGAAAGGAGTAACAGGTCCCCAGAAAATCCAAAAGCTTAAGACTGAAGAATAATCTCTGATTCAAGGCTCTGCTCTTCAGGACCCTGCTCTCTGGACAGACTGAGGCAAGGTTTGGGTCCCCAAGGCTCTAGTGACTCTGTTCCAATGGCTGTGGGTAGCCCTGCCTCCATGACTTTGCTGGGTGCAGCCCAAGCTGCAGCTCTTACAGTATGAAATTGCAAGGCTGCTGGCCTCTTAAGCTGGAATCATGTGCTCATGATTCTGTCAGTTTGGGGTTTTCAGGGCAGCTCATTCTCTACTGTTCCTCTAGCCAATGTCCTCGTGGAGGTTCTCTGTGGTGGCCTTGCCCCAGCTTTGACTATCTCAAGGGGGTTCCTTCCTTCAAAATCTAGGTAGAGGTAGATCATGGGATCCTCTTGCTTTGCTGGGTGAAGCTCACTGCTGCACCACGCCCCACTGGAGCTGTACCTGGGGCAGTCAAGGAGAGTGGCACTAGAATGTGGAAAGTGGAGACTGTTACATGAAGCTTGATGTGAAGTAGGTACAGTGGCCGCCCCTTCTTTGAAATTAGGCCATTGCACTATGGGTTTGTGATGGAAAGGACAGCCCCAGTGATCTCCAAAATGCCTGCAGGGCCAATTTTTTCATTGTTTTGGACATCTCCTGGCATCTGTTTAGATGGCCGATCCATACTGATCCTCTTATCAAATTTGACACACACTTATTTTTTCTCCTTGGAACAAGGTTTCTAGTTCCTTTAAGTATGGATAGGTTGAGAATTTTCCAATTTTTTAAGGTCTGTTTCCCTTTTGATTAACAATTGCATTTTTAAGTCATTTCTCTACATGCATTTTACTCTAAATGGTTATAAGGAACTAAGCCACCCTTTCAACACTTTGCTTAGATATTTCCTCAACCAAATAACTGATTGCATTGTTTTCCAATTCTGTCTTCAGCAAAACAGTAGGACGTGGACACAATTCAGTAAAGTTCTTTGCCACCTTACAATAAGGATTGCCTTCCTTCTGGTTTTCAGTAACATATTTGTCATTCCTGGCTGAGACCTCATCAGAATGGCCTTTACTATCCATATTTCTCTCAACATCTTGCTCCCAAATAGTTAGATATTCTCTAAGGAGACTGAGGTTTTCTCTATAGCTTTTCTCTCTCCTTCTGAGCCTTTAACATTGCCTTCACAGCAGTGCAGGATTTTTCTAGTGTGCACTTCATAACTTCCAACCTCTACTCAGTACCCAGTTATAAAACCACTTTTACAATTTTAAGTATTTATTATAGCAGCACCCAATCTTGACACCAGTTTTATTTCTTAGTCCATTTATTTGTGCAGCTATAACAAAATACCATAGCTTGGGTAGCTTATAAACAATAGGAATGTATTTTTCACAGCTCTGGAGGTTTGGAAATTCAAGATCAAGGCTCCAGCAGGTTTGAGGTCTGGTAAGGCCTGCTTCTTCATAGATGGCTGTCTTCTCACTGTAACCTCACATGGCAGATTTGATAAGGGAGTGATGTGAGATAAGGGGAGATAAGATGTGATAAGGGTAAGGGAACTTTCTTGAGTCTCTTTTAAAAGGGCACTAATCCATAATCACCTCCCAAAGTCCCCACATCCTAATTCCATCACCTGGGGGTTAGGAATTCCAGTGTAGGAAGGGGGGACTGGGCAGAAATATTCAGTCTATGGCCAAAGAGATAGAAAGGCCTTTTAGTGACCTGGATAAGGGGGACCAGAAAGATGAATTCTAAACCTAATTTGTTGTACGATAAGAATAATGAACTTCTGGTACTTTTCTGAGACCAGTAATGAAAATATCAACTATATAATAAGGTAGATGTTGATTATATTCTTATCTTCTTTAATGACATCACAAATGATTAACTGATTTCATTTTAGGAAGCAGTTACAGACTGCTTGGGTTCATATATCAGCTCTAATAAAAATATTTTTTGGTTATTTAACCTCTCTGGCCTCAGTTTCCCAATCTAAATGACAATAGCAGTGCCTATTTTATAGTGTTGCGAGGATTAAATTAATTTCTGTAAAGTGCTTAGAATACTGTTGGGACATAGAAGGTGCTCAGTAAAAGTCAGGGCAATTAGGAAAATTTAGTAAACTTACTAAAACATTAGAATCCATTGTTGAAAGATATCACAAATAAACATTTTTAGTAATAATTAGGTCTGACATTTGTAAGTTGATTTATATAGCATGAAAAATAGTTATATGCACCACTTATTTTAATTTTCATTTTTACAATAACCCTATGGATTAGTCATTGCCCATATTCTGCAGATACTGAAAGTGAGGTTCATTGAAGAGAAAAATAGTTATTTTGGAGTTATTCTGGACAGGTGGCTGAACTGAAATATCTTTAATCCTACCTGGCATTTGCAGGCTATTGATAAAATAAAGTGGCTCAGAGTGTGACCCAAATGAGTTTTCTTTGTGGCTTCTGCTTATTCTCCAAGTCCCATCCACCTAACTACATTTTAGGCAGAGTTGGGTATTGATAACTGTCTATAAACAGGTAACCACTGGATCACTCCCCTGCACCTGCCTATCTTCTTCAGGCACCATCTCAAAGATTCCTCAAGTGATAAACTCCCACAGGTTTTCTAGCTAAGTAGCTCAGATGGATGGGGTCCATGAGTGTTCATCTGTATGGAATCTTAGATTGAACAATACAATGTACTTGTGTCTAATTTAAATCTTTAAGCTAAAATCTGCTTTAAAATCCTTCCCTCCTCTCCAGCACCCCATGCCTGCCCCTTTCTTTTTCTCTTTCTTCTTTTCTCTTACTCTCTTCTCGTTTGGTATTTATTTGGCTATTATCCTCTTTGGTAGAAATGTTGTGTTTACTTAAATAGGCTATGCTGTATAGCAGAAAGAATTATATATATTATTATAAATTATAATAAAAATAATTATCTTTATAGAGTTAAATGAGCTTGTATTAGGTCATTTGAGTGCTTTCCATATGTGAACTTCCTTAATCCTTACAATGTGTAGCAGGTATTATAAACAGCATTTTATTGTGGGAGAAACTGACCCTCAGAAAGGCTATGACACTCAAGATCTTTTAAAGACTGCATGTGTGTTCTCTTCACTGCCACTCTTTTCTCTTTGTGTGACATTAGGTAAGTCACATCTCCATTTGGGAACCTCAGTTCCACTAACATAAAATAAGGGAATTAATAGTCTCTAAGTTCCCTTCTAACTCTAGCAGTTTAATACATCTTATGTAAAAATTACCTCAAAAATAGAAAATATAGGTGTTTCAAAACTGTTAAGACATGTGTCAAAGTGATATTTTTAAAATTAAAAAAATGCATTTGAAAGATTGATAGGAAAAAGCATCATTGTTCATCAATTTCTTGAGTTCTTTCTTTTATAGATGTCAATACAAAGTAAAATGCTATAATAATTATAGTGTAGATTTTCTCATAATTACTACTTTCACTGGCTTGTTCTACAAAAATGGGGGATAAGGGGTAGAAGAAAAGAGGAAGGCTCACCTTACAGTGAGGAACTGACTGCCTACTTTTCCTCTGGAGAGGAAATCAGCAGAGAGTCTAATTGTTCCATAGCCAGGAATAATTTGAGATCTTCTAAAAGAAATAATGCTATGAGTTGAGGGTTATTGACTAGTGAATGTCCACTTTACAATGGATATTTATACATCTATGGACATTTCTTTGGCTAATAATTAGCTAATAGTATCTGAGCACCTCTTATGTACCACAAATAAACAAGGCATGGTCCTTGTCCTCAAGGAGCTCCCAGGAGGAGGGAGATAATAGGTTGAATGTGAGCATTAAAAAAGAATTACCCAGGCACAGAGCTCCAAGAAGGCATTTTAGCAGAATATGTGGAACAACATAGTGACCTATCATTTCCATGGCTGAATTAGAGCACACAAATGGAAGAGATAAGTCTTAAGAGATGGGCAGGGGTGATCATATAGGGCACAAATTGTCATGTTAAAAAACTTTGGAATTTGTCATGAAGACAACAGGAGGCCATTCAAGGGGTTTCAGAAGGAATGATAGAAAGTTGAAATTGTTTTGTGGAAAAAATCACATTGGCCCCAATACTATGCTGAGGCTATTAATGGAGACCTGTGGGTCTTCTGTTTAGGGAGCAGCTATAAAAAAGCATACCAACTTGTCTCCAGTTTCGTTATCAAATTAGATTTTAAAAATAATGACACAAAGATATGTTATTTAAAAAAGATTTATTGTATTTATTTTATTATAGAGAGAGAGACAGAGAGAGCTTGTGCAGGGTGGGGAAGGGCAGAGGGAGAGAGAAAAATCTCAAGTGGACTCTGCATTAAGTGCAGAGCCTAAGGCAGGGCTTGATTTCACGACCCTGAGAGCACCACCTGAGCAGCAACCAAGAGTGGAATGCTTAACCAACTGAGTCACCCAGGTGCCCCAATTAGTGCCATGTATCTGGCTTCAGGTTGTTTGTTTGTTTCATATTCTTGATATAACAAAGCAAGGAAGAAATTATTGTTTCCCATTTTACCAATTACCAATTACCAGACACAGAAGTCTGCTGAAGTTAAATACTGACTCAGGTCACAGAATAATGTCAGAACCGGAATTCAAACCCAGATTTACATGACTCCGAAGTCCGTGTGCTTTCCCTTTGGTACATCTATAACTGCAATCTAGATCTGGAACGTGACCCCCAAATTTTATTTCTAAGTATGTACAGAAATTACTAAAAGAGAGTTAGAATAATAATATTTACTTTCATTGTATGATAAAAAGAAATTGTCATCAAAAGCAGATAAAAACATTACAAAAGGGAAAACAAAAGAAATTTCCTGGCTGGTCTTCATAGTGATAAAGCCCCTATATCAGGAAACTCATGAATAGTTTAGGATCCTAGTGGTGGATTCTTGATTGTCATTTCCCAGGAAGTTTTGCCCTCTCCCTTTTCCCAGGATGATTTTCCAGGAAAGAAGAAGGAGGGAGGAATGGCCAGGTATTTCAGAGATCCAAGGCCACTGGGGGGCAGAGCCAGCACCTGCTGCTGTTTAGGGAGTAGGCGGCAGCCCTGATTTAGCATGACTGCTGCTGAAGGTTCTTTGGAAGCTGGCCAGTTTGCATCCTTCCTGGGATTGTTATTTTGCAATCTGTTTGCAAATAGAAGGAATGCTGCCAATCTGACTGGGGCATAGAATCCAGCAGAGATGATGATGGTAATAACTCTGCAGTGGCCAGGCTCTGGTGCTATCAGGGAACCTGAAGTGGAGGTGGAGGGAGGCTCTGTTGCTTTGAATAACAGTTCCTGGTCCTAATGGCCTTAGAGTGATGGGTGGGACTTTCAGCCCATTCTCCTCCTGGGCCAGCATCTGTTCCTTGGATTATAGGAAAGGCTGTCTCTACTCCTCCAGAAATAAATACCTATTTGTTTGGTCTGAGCAAACTTGTCTCTGGCCCAGGTCAACCTCTTCTGACAGAGTAAAAAAAAACAGGTAAAGATAGACAGGTCCTTGAAAGGAATTTATGGAAGTGTGAATTTTGCCAAGTCTGTATTTTACTGCTTGGAAAGGGCTGGCTCAGGGTACTAGGTTAGACTGGCAAATTCAAAGGCAGACGGTGCTGCCTACACAGCAGCCTCCTGGCCGGAAGTCGGGGGCGGATCCAGATGGGAATCATATGCCTGTGCCATGTGTGTTTGCATTGGAGGGGAAAGAATCTCATGGCTGACAACTTTCTTAGGCCTCCATGCAGAACTCACAGCATGAGTGAAGAAGCTGCTGGGGTGGTTCTATGCCCTGAATTTTAGGAAATTGTAACAAGCACAGGACTTGGGTACTTGAACTGAACCTGGCCTTTTCATCTCATTGGATAACAGACTAGGAAACCAAAACCCAAAACAACTCCAAAAATCCACTTTTTCTTATTTCTGCACAGTCCATAGGGAGACTATTCAATCCCATTGTCTCATGCTTTTTCAGTTCCATTCTTCCTTTCCATTCCAGGATTCAGATCCAGTAAATTTTTTTTTTAAGATTTTATTTATTTATTTGACAGAGAGAACTAGCGAGCAAGCAGAAGCTGGAGTAATGGCAGGCAGGGGAAGAGGGAAAAGCAGGGTCCCCCTGCTTGGGGCTCAATCCTAGGACCTTGGACAGCTGAAGGCAGACATTTAACCCATTAACCCACCCAGGCACCCTCAGATTCAGTGAATGTTTAAGTACCTACTAAACATTGGAAACCAAATGCTACAGGAAGGAGGAGTTCTCTCCATCTTACAGATAGAGAAACTGAGATTGGTCACATAGCTACTAGGTGACAGAGTCAGGATTCTGTGTTTCATATCCTCTGTCATCCTGTGCTTACTTTTTTTTTTTTTTTTTTTTGACAGAGAGAGAGATCACAAGTAGGCAGGGAGGCAGGCAGAGAGAGAGGGGGGAAGCAGGCTCCCTGCCAAGCAGAGAGCCCAATGCGGGACTTGATCCCAGAACCCTGAGATCATGACCTGAGGCGAAGGCAGAGGCTTAACCCATTGAGCCACCCAGTCCCCAGGCGCTCCCTGTGCTTAGCTTTTGAGCTGCATCCTTTGCAACTTCCCCAACATACTCTGCAGTCTCAGCCATACTATACTCTTTGTAATTTCCTGATCTTTCCTTCTTTAACTGATGTCCTTTGCCCAGACATTTCTGTTTGTCTGAAATTCTCTCCTCCTCCCTGTCTCCTCACCATCCCTAGTTTCCTGTCCCATTTTGTTTGATAAATTCTTTTCATTTTTCACATCTCAGCCTAGCTATCACTGACTTCAGGAAGCTTGTATTGTGGCATATATATGAACTCAGCAAATGTTTAAAACTAAGTGAATAGGGGCGCCTGGGTGGCTCAGTGGGTTGAGGCCTCTGCCTTTGGCTCGGGTCGTGGTCCCGGGGTCCTGGGATTGAGCCCCGCATCGGGCTCTCTGCTCGGCAGGGAGCCTGCTTCCTCCTCTCTCTCTCTGCCTGCCTCTCTGCCTGCTTGTGATCTCCATCAAATAAATAAAAATCAAACCTAAAAAAAAATAAATAAAACGAAGTGAATAAAGCAAGCTTCTCTTGTCCAGATGTTAGACAGTGGATGGAAACTATGGATCAAGTGAAAATGAGAACTATCAGAGAGTGAGACTCAGAATCTAGAGAAATTGAGTTGAAGAGATGAGCTACCTTGAATTTTTATGGAGTGCCTTTGGCCTTGTGCATGGGCAGGGAAGAAATCATTAAAAATGCTGACCAGCTTGGATATCTAGGGTAAGATATTGGGTCTTTTGTCCTTAAGACCAGATCTAATGTGGAGTCTAATGTAGCGCTTAGTTGATAGGTTCTATCATTTTCAGCAAAACCAACAATATATTTTTCTGGAGTCTTCATTGCATATGTGACATTGACTGAGGTTGCTGCTGACAGTGTTGATGCATAAGAGCCTCTGCCTTAACTAAGTTCATCTCCCAAGGACTTACTCCTTCACTTTTTGGCAGCTAGGTGCCTATTTTTCCACTTTGATAAGCCTAGAGATTTCAATTCAATTTCTCTGAGGGTTTTATCCTCCTATCTACCCACTACAGGCAACTCACAGGGCCATGAACTTTTCCTGGGGAAGTTGTTATACAAGAATATTTTAAAATCTCTCAGAGTTACAGACTGTCAAAACTATTAAAAGCCTTAGAAGTCATTTAGACATATTCCTATGAATGGGAATGAGGTCACACAGAAAAGCAGTGGTTAAATAACTCATGGTCCTGTGACTCTTTGTCTGGAACTTTCTCCATGGTCCCACAACCATGGTCATTAAATTTGATATGGGGAGACATGGAGAGGACCTACATTAGAGTTACCAAAAATATGACTGGTTTTAGAGTCAGACAGAATCGAGTCTGAATCTTGACTCCATCTCCACAAATTAATTTATTTATTAAGTCAGAAAAGTGACTTAATGTTTCTGTTTTCCCAACTGTATCATAGAGATATTGATGTTTATATAGTTATTAGGAAGAATGCTGGAGAGTGCAGACTGCCTAAAACTTAGTAGGCATTAGCTACTGTGTATTGCAGTAGGTAGAATTTTTTTTTCAGATACTTTGGCAAAATTGGGACAATTGAAACAATTTTGAGGGTATTGGTTGGCAAATTATTTATCTTGAGAACGCATAGTTACTGTGGTTTCTTTCAGAAATTTGGAGTTGCCATTCTTTAGACAAAGATATGTTGTCAGAGAAATTCATTATTGCATGATGTTTGGGTTTGTTTACATTGCTCTGCTGAGTCACTACTAGGACTCCAAGTTGCTTTGGAGGTTTGAAGACTTCCCAAGATTTCAGCAAATTATATATGTTTTCTATATGGCAGTCTTTGGGCCATTGAATGAACTGATAAAATTTACTTGAGATCTGCCACAACTACTGAGAAAGGAGTTCTGAGGGGTAGGGTGTACCATGTGAAAAGACAAAGTGCCATACTTGTGCATTTTCCATTGGAAAGTCATAGAAGCTAGTCATATGCAATATTAACGTTAATATTTTCTGGGGTAATGGAAGTAGTCTGGACTTGGAATTGGGAAGACAGGGCTCCAGTCTCATTGTTTTTTTACTGACCAGACTTCTGTGTTAGATAGGTTACTTCACTTTACTGTTTAGCTTGATTCTAGGATCCTTTCCTACATTTTACCATATCATATCTCTATTCCTATGTCCATATTTTTTTTTCTGTCTGAAATGTTTTATATCATCCCAGTTCCTACCATTTAGCTGGAAACCTCTTCTGTCTTTAAAGTGTTAGGTCAGGAATTACCTTCTTTAGAAAGACATCTCTGATATACCAGGATGGGATTAGTCCTGTCCTATGATTTCACCAACTCCATTGCTTCACACTGATGGTCCTGGTCAAGTACATTATTGACAACTGTTTATATCTACCTACAGGTTAATACAATTACAAGTAAGGACAATTGCTTGTCTTCCCTTATCTACTCTAAGGCCTTTAAGGGTGGGGGGGTATATCTTATTTTTTATTATCTTCTCAGTGCTTATACTTCACCATGCATGATCTCTAGCAGGAATTGAATGAAGGATAATATTTGAGTAGGTGGACAGGAGTAATTAAGGGAGACCTAAGTTGTGACAATAAAGCTGGAATGAAATGTATGGAAACCATACACTTTTTTTTTGTTGTTGTTTTTTGTTTTGTTTTGTTTTTTTCTCATTTTTAAAATTTAATTTCTTTTCAGTGTAAAAGAATTCATTGTTTATGCACCATACCCAGTGCTCCATGCAATACATGCCCTCCATAATACCCACCACCAGGCTCCCCCAACCTCCCACCCCCCACCCCTTAAGAACCCTCAGATTGTTTTTCAGAGTCATTATTTTATTGATGCATGGATTCACTTATGCATTCATTCATTTATTCACTTATTTAGCACAAAGATACAACAGGAACCTATCTAATGCTAGAATACAAAGAATAAAAAGAAGGTTTACCCTTAAGAATTTTTTGTTTTGAGGGAGGAGGGATACAAACAATGAACATTCAACAATATAACATCATGATTGGTGTGAAAGACATACAGGTTGCAGAGAGAGCATAAAGGAGATACCTATGTGAGCTTGAGGGTTAAATAAATCTTCTTGGAGGAAATGACACCTCAGCTGAATCTCAGAACATGAGTAGGAGTGAACCCGGCTGACAGGAGGAGAAGCATTATAGAGCTATGTTTGGGGCTGTTGGTGAGCCAGATCTGGCAGAAATAGAGAGCTTAGTCTAGAGAAGCTGGGGACGTTATATTGGAGAGATTGGCTTAGTGACTTGGGATTCAAAACCATATTTAGATATGCAAAAACACAATTAAACTGAAAATTGTGGAACTCTTGTAGGCGTGCCACAGTTGGGTGAAGGAATCATTTCGGCAAGATGTTAACTGATGTTGTATTGGTCTGATCTTGTAGTAGTCCCTCACTTTTCTTTAAGGAAAGATTTAGAGGAAATATTTTTCTTTAGGGAGAACTGTTTTGTTTTAGAAAGAGAATTACCTCAGTTCAACTTCTCTGATGAGTTCCATAAGTATAAGCTTAGAATGTAACACTAGTTACATTACTAGTTCCATTTGCTCAGGGGGATCCATGTGGATTTGTGTAGTTTCTGAATAATTTAGGTTGTTGGAACAAGAGCCTTCAAAACCAAACTAAAGAAAATCCAAAAATCATCTGGGTAAATAAATAATGATGATAATTGGTAGCTTTTAGATCTACTGTACTCTCCCCATGATATCGGGAGGTATGCATTATTAATACCAGTTTTACACTCAAGGGGATAAAACCCAAAAACCTTAAATTATTTTCTCAGAATCATGCAGCTAATAAGTGACATAGCCGGAACGAGTACACAGTTTTTCACACTCTCAATTCTGTGCTTTTTCTACTATGCCATAAATTGTATGTCTCAAAATTTTAGGAACTCTGCTGTTGGCATTTCTATTCCTTTGAAACTGTAGAGGGTAAAACATTCAGTTACATAATTTGACATTTAGATTTAGCTTTCCTTCAGACCTGAAATATCATATTTTTGCCCACCAATTTGGCTTTGTAATATTTCAGTTTTAGTTTGGTGTTGGCCCCTGGTATGAAAATATGGTATTGTTCTCATTAAACCACTGGTTTACCTCTCATTATAGACATTTTTCAAGAAGATTGCCAACCATTCAAAATAATTTATGGTCTTTCAAATGTATTTCTTAGTTAGGCTGTTACTACTATTTTTAAATGTTTTCTATGTTATGTAGAGCTTTTAGTGTTGTTTTTAGTGTTGATATACTGTTGTTAAGGAGACATAGTAAGGGTTCTAATCAATTAGCTGAAGTTGACAGTAGAATCACAGATTTTTAGAGTTAGAAGAGATTAACAACTATATATTCAGAATCTCTTCAGGGAGTTGTAATTAATGAGACACTTTTTGGAAACATTTTTTTTTTGCATGATTTTTTAAAAAAATTTATTTATTTATTTTTATTTCTTTTCAAAGTAACAGTATTCATTGTTTTTGCACCACACCCAGTGCTCCATGCAATATGTGCCCTCCCTAATACCCACCACCAGGCTCCCCTAACCTCCCACCCCCCGCCCCTTCAAAACCCCTCAGGTTGTTTTTCAGAGTCCATAGTCTCTCATGGTTCCTCTCCCCCTCCAATTTCCCTCAACTCCCTTCTCCTCTCCATCTCCCCATGTCCTCTGTGTTATTTGTTATGCTCCACAAATAAGTGAAACCATATGATAATTGACTCTCTCTGCTTGACTTATTTCACTCAGCATAATCTCTTCCAGTCCCGTCCATGTTGCTACAAAAGTTGGGTATTCATCCTTTCTGATGGAGGCATACTCCATAGTGTATATGGACCACATCTTCCTTATCCATTCGTCCGTTGAAGGGCATCTTGGTGCTTTCCACAGTTTGGTGACCGTGGCCATTGCTGCTATAAACATTGGGGTACAGATAGCCCTTCTTTTCACTATATCTGTATCTTTGGGGTAAATACCCAGTAGTCTATGAAACTTTTTTTTTTTTTATTGAGGACTAGCATACATACAGTAAAATGCTCAGATTTCAAGTACATAGCTCAATGAATATTTACAAGTAAATACAACCAGGATAGCCACTATCCTGATCAAAATATGGAACATTGCCAGTTACCTAGAAGGCTCCCTCTCTTGTGTCTCCTTCCAGTCAGTACCCCCAAATTCACTAATCTATCCACTCACATCAGTTTGCTTATTCCAGAACTTCCTATACATGGAATAATACTATATTATACCCTTTTGAATATGTATCCTTTCATTCAACAATATGTTGACCATTTTATTATATGTAACAATTGCTTATTTTTTCTTATCAATGTATAATATTCTGTTATACCACAACCAGTTTGACTTGATGTGATAATGTCTGGTTTAGTACTTCTATATCTGTGTTCATGCAGGAGATTGGCCTACTAACTACCTTTTTTTTGTAATTTCCTTATCAGGTTTTGATATCAAGGTTATATTAGCCTCATAAAATGACTTGGAGGGAGTTCCCTCTTTTAACATTCTCTGAAATATTTTGTGTAAGAGTACCTAAAATTATTGAGTGAATTTACTAGTGAAGCCATCTGAATTTAGAATGTTGTTAAAAGAAGGTTTTTAAATTATGTATTTAATTTTTAAAATATAGTACTTTTTTTTCTTAAAATCTTTTCTCTATATCCCCAGTAGAATGATAAACTATGTTCTATTGCAGTTCACCCTTCTAGAGTAAGCAGAGTGTATTTCTGTGACCTGTTGATGCTGGGCTTAGACATATAACTTGCTTTAACCAATGAAATATTAGAATATGTGACTCAAGCAGAAGCTTTAAATATATCTGAGTGATTTTGTTTAGTGTCTTCTGTCATTTACTATGAAAACTTATTCTCAGGTTGGTGCTGGTCCCAGATTAAAGAAATAACATGGCAAACTCAACCCGATCCAAAAGTTTGGGAGGTAACCCTACCTAATCTCAGCTAACCTAAACAGAGCTTTGAGTATAGAAAAGCTTTTGGCTTTGTTAAATTTTTTCTACTCTTTGTTAATTTTCTGTTTCATTCATTTTTGCTCTTATGTCTACTGTATACTTCCTTTTACTTACTTTGTGTTGTACTTCTTTTTCTTTGTTTTTAATCTTTAGCTTTATGAGATAAACCTAGAGCTTTGATTTAAGTCTTTATTCTATGCCTATATATATGCATTTTAAGGCTACAATCTTCCCTCTAAGCACTACTTTAGCTGATTGCACAGGTTTTAAAATGTTGTATTTTTATTATTATTCATTTAGTAAAAGCAGTTTCACTTACTCTTTCAAAAAGTATTTTATTGTTCATTTGTACAGAAAAATATGCAAATTACGAGTATCAAATTCAATGAACTTGTACAGGTGAACACGTACATGTCACCACTATGTGGGCCTCTCTTTCTTCCCTTGAAATCAGTACATTTTCCATCCTGACTTCAACACTGATTTGGTCTTGCTAGTATTTAAATTTTATATAAACAGAATTATAACAGATTTTCTTTTAGATCTGTCTTATCTGCTTTCTTATGCCCCATACTATGTTTCTGAGAGTGGTGCATATTTAGCATGTAACTTATTTTTATTACTGTATAGTATAGTTTGTATATGATAGACTTTTCTTATCCATTCTTTTTTAGTGGGCATTTGTATTTTTTCTAGATTTTAGCCATTAAGAATATGGTGCTCTACACATTCTTGTACATGTTTCTTGATGCACTTATAAGTGTAATTATGTTGGATATTTAATTAAAAGTGGAATTTCTAACTCAGAATATTTGTGAATTCACTTTTATTAGATGCTATCAAACATGCTCTAGAGTGACTGTCTCACCATCAGGGCATTAGCACCGGAAGTTGAAAATATTTTATTTTCATTATGGTAATTTTTGGTACCCCAAAATTGGGGGATTTTCCAGTTGTATTTCTTTTATTGATTTTTAGCTTTGTCTCATTGTGGTCAGAGAATATACTCTTTTTTTAAATAATTTTTATTTTTTATAAACATATTTTTATCCCCAGGGGTACATGTCTGTGAATTGCCAGGTTTACACATTTCACAGCACTAACCATAGCACATACCCTCCCCAATGTCCATTACTCCACCCCCCTTTCCCGACCCCCGACCCCCAGCAACCCTCAGTTTGTTTTGTGAGATTAAGAGTCACTTATGGTTTGTCTCCCTCCCAATCCCATCTTGTTTCTTTTCTTCTTTTTCTGCCCCCCTAGTCCCTCATGGTGCATCTCCACTTCCTCATATCAGGGATATCATGTGATAGTTTTCTTTCTCTGATTGACTTATTTCACTAAGCATGATACCCTCTAGTTCCATCCACGTCATTGCGAATGGCAAGATTTCATTTCTTTTGATGGCTGCAGAGTATTCCATCGTGTATATATACCACATCTTCTTTATCCATTCATCTGTTGATGGACATCTAGGCTCTTTCCATAGTTTGGCTATTGTAGACATTGCTGCTATAAACATTCAGGTGCACGTGCCCCTTCGGATCACTACGTTTGTATCTTTAGGGTAAATACCCAGTAGTGCAATTGCTGGGTAATAGGGTAGTTCTATTTTCAACTTTTTGAGGAACCTCCACGCTGTTTTCCACAGCAGTTGCACCAGCTTGCATTCCCACCAACAGTGTAGGAGGGTTCCCCTTTCTCCACATCCTCGCCAGCATCTGTCATTTCCTGACTTGTTAATTTTAGCCATTCTGACTGGTGTGAGGTGATATCTCATTGTGGTTTTAATTTGT
>PISX010030657.1:0-18451 GCA_004024625.1 Mellivora capensis | reverse complement strand
TGTTCTATCACATTGATTGATTTGCGAATGTTGAACGATCCTTGTATGAATCCCACCTGGTCATGGTGGATAATCTTTTTAATGTGCTGTTGGATCCTCTTTGCTAGGATCTTGTTGAGAATCTTTGCATTCATATTCATCAGTGATTGGTCTGACATTCTCCTTTTTGCTGTGGTCTTTGCCTGGTTTGGGGATCAGGATAATGATGGCTTCATAAAAAGAGTCTGGAAGTTTTCCTTCTGCTTCAATTTCTTGAAACATCTTCAGGAAAATAGGTGTTATTTCTTCTTTGAAAGTTTGGTAGAATTCCCCAGGGAATCCATCAGGGCCTGGGCTCTTGTTTTTTGGGAGGTTTTTGATCACTGCTTCAGTCTCTTTACTAGATATCGGTCTATTCAGGTTGTCAATTTCTTCCTGGTTCAATTTTGGGAGTTTATAGTTTTCCAGGAATGCATCCATTTCATCTAGGTTGCTCAACTTATTGGCATATAACTGTTGATAATAACTTCTGATGATTGTTTCTATTTCCATGGTGTTAGTTGTGATCTTTCCCTTTTCATTCATAATTTTATTAATTTGAGCTTTCTCTCTTTTCTTTTGGATTAGTGTGGCCAGTGGTTTATCGATCTTATTGATTCTTTCAAAAAACCAGCTTCTAGTTTCATTGATACGTCCTACTGTATCTTTAGTTTCTACCTCATTGATATCTGCTCTAATGTTGATTATTTCCCTTCTTGTATGTGGAGTTGGTTTAATTTGTTGTTGATTCTCCAGTTCTTTAAGGTGTAGAGACAGCTGGTGTATTCTGGATTTTTCAATTTTTTTGAGGGAGGCTTAGATGGCAATGTATTTCCCCCTTAGGACCGCCTTTGCTGTATCCCGTAGGTTTTGGACCGAAGTGTCTTCATTCTCATTGGTTTCCATGAATTGTTTAAGTTCTTCTTTGATCTCCTTGTTGATCCAAGCATTCTTAAGCAAGATGGTCTTTAGCTTCCAGGTGTTTGAGATCCTTCCAAACTTTTCCTTGTGATTGAGCTCCAGTTTCAAAGCACTGTCATCTGAGAATATGGAGGGAATAATCTCAGTCTTTTGGTATTGGTTGAGCCCTGATTTGTGACCCAGTATGTGGTCTATTCTGGATAAGGTTCCATGTGCACTTGAGAAGAATGAGTATTCTGTTGTTTTAGGGTATATATCTATATGTATATATCTATGAGGTCCATCTGGTCCCATGTGTCATTCAATGTTTTTGTTTCTTTACTGATTTTCTGCTTGGATGATCTGTCTATTGCTGAGTGTGGCATGACATGTTAAGATCCCCTACTATTAATGTTTATACCAATATGACTCTTTATCTTGATTAACTTATGTTATGTGGCTTATGTAGTTGGCTGCTCCCATAATGGGGGCATAAATATTTACAATTGTTAGATCTTCTTGGTGGGTAGTCCCTTTAAGAATTATGCAGTGTCCTTCTGTATCTCGGACTACAGTCTTTAGTTTAAAATCTAATTTATCTGATATGAGAATTGCTACCCCAGCCTTCTTTTGAGGCCCACTGGCATGAAAGATGTTTCTCCATCCCTTCACTTACAGTCTGGGTGTATCCTTAGGTTCGAAATGGGTCTCTTACAGACAATATATGGATTGTTTTATCCAATTTGCAACCCTGTGTCATTTTATGGGCGCATTTAGCCCATTCACGTTGAGAGTGATTATTGAGAGATACGTTTTTATTGACATCATGTTACCTGTGAAGTCTTTGTTTCTACAGATTACCTCCATATATTTCTGTTCAATGATATTCTTAGGATTTTTCCTCTTTTATGGAACCCCCTTAATATTTCCTGCAGTGTCAGCTTGGTGGTCGTATACTCTTTTAAACCTTGCTGGTCTTGGAAGCTCTTTATCTCTCCATCCATTTTGAATGTCAGTCTTGTTGGATAAAGTATTCTTGGCTGCATGTTCTTCTCATTTAGTGCCTTGAATATGTCTTGCCACCTCTTTCTGGTTTGCCAGGTTTCTGTGGACAGGTCTCACATTATTTTGATGGGCTTTCCTCTGTATGTAAGGAAATTCTTTCACCTAGCTGCTTTCAAGAGCTCCTGTCTACAATTATGATTCATCATTCTCACTATCAGATGTCTTGAGGTCTTTCTAGGTTCTATAATCTTGGTGGGAGACCGTTCTGCCTCTAGTACATGAATGCTGGTTCCATTCGCGAGATTGGGAAAATTTTCATGGAGAATTTGTCCAACTATATCATCTAGTCTTCTTTCTTTCTCCTCCCCCTCAGGGATTCCAATAATTCTGACGTTGGAATGTTTCATGGCGTCATTTATTTCCCTAATTCTGTTAATATGGCTTCTAAGCTGTTTGTTCCAGGCTTCTTCCTGATCCTTTTTCTCTGTTTGCCCTGCAGATCACTAATTCTATCTTCTGTCTCAGTTACCCTAGCTTTTAGAAAATTTAGATTAGATTGGAACTCATTGAGAACATTGTAAACATCATCCCTGGTGGATTTCAGTTCTGCCTAATCAATTCCATTTTGTCATCCGTGGCTTTATCCAACCTAGGTATTGCCTAGATAACTGTTAGCCAGAATTCCCTTTCCAACATATTGTCTATGTCGATAGCCATTAGCTGTGTTGCAGAAGGCCCAGCCTCTGAATTTTTCTTCTGTTGGGCATTCCTTCTCCTAGTCATTTTGGTGAGAGATGGCTGAATGGATGTAGCTCAATGAATTGACCGTGGTGCAGGCAAGGTGCACCCTGGAATGCTTCTAAGCAATCAAGAGTCCCCACCCAAAAGAAAGAAAAAAGAAAGGGAAAAAAGAGAGAGAGAGAGAGAGACAGGAAAAAAAAGAAAGATAAAAGAGAAGGCTCATCCCAAATGAGCCCCAAGGTAATATCTGTGAAGTATACAAACAAAAACAGACAAACAAAAAGACTGATATATGACAAGAGAAGAAAAAAAAAAAAATATATATATATATAGAAGGAAAACAAACAAAAAAAAAGAACCTCATCAAAAAGAACCCCAAGTATAAGATTTATATACTACCAGGACAAACACAAATACACAGAAACACTCGAGGAAGAAAAAGATGGGAGAGTGGTTGTAAATTCTCAGTGTGGGCAAGGAAGGTTATTTTGATTCTTCCTGGATGTGTCTTGGTATCTTTGTTAAAGGACTCAACTTTCCTAAGATAAAGGGGGATTAAAAACTGGTTTACCTATAGGAGTAGCATTGATTGGGGAAAGGGGATTACCTTGAAGTTTAACTCTATATGAATATTAAAAAATAAAAAATAAATTAAATTTTAAAAATCTAGAATTTTTTAAAAAACAGAAAAGCAAAAGAAAAACACAGGTATATGTATCAAAAAGTTCAAGTTAAAGGGTTATTATGGAATTTGATGTACTGGACATCTCACTGTGATGGTAAATAGGTTAAAAAATTATCTATTAAAAAAATGAATAGTGGGAATGAATTAAATGAATTAAAAAATAAAAGTTGTATCTATGAAGTAGTGGTGGTTGTTCTCGTCTTTTTTTTGTCTTTTTTTTTTTTTTTTTTTTTGCTTTCTAGGGGAGGGGCCTGCGGCATGGGTTTTCAGGCAGTGTTTCCTGAGTTAAGTCCTCCTGCCCCCATCAAGGGGGTGGGCTCTGAGGAAACCGGTTTTTCAGGCATTTGTTCTCTGGAGGTTTTTTGTTTGTTTGTTTGTTTTCTCTCCCTTTGGCAGCTTTTGATGGTTTTTGGAGGTTTAGAGGAAAGCAAACTACCCCCAGACCTCCCTCTCAAAGAAGCCTCAGTCTGTTCCCCTCTGGGTGCTCCAGAGCACATAAATTCCCCCTTGGCCACTGGCAGAGCACCTTCCCAGTCACAGTCTCTGGGGTCACAGGAACTCATGCTTGTACCCAAAACCACGATAGCCGTGGCTGTCTGGGCAGCTCCAGACTGCCAGAGAGGTTCCAAGCAGTGATAGTGCACTGAGATTTTCCCACGGGCCCGGGCTGGGAGTGCTCAGACTCTCCGGGTCCGAGAGAGTGCCAGCTGGCGCCTGCACACACCTCTCTCAGGGGAAGGTGTGGGGCGCAACTCAGACTCTGGTAGCACGGCGCACAGAGAGTGCAAAAGGCTGTGGTTCTGCTGGATGCGATGGCGATGCTCCCGGCCCCTCACAGGATCCACCACCCAGACGCTCTCAGGAGCGCTGGCGTCTCAGGGACCAAGACCAGGTTTCTCCCCTGTACTCTCTCTGGCTCAGCGCCAGGGGTGTCTGTCCTCCGTGGGGGACTTAAGCCCCTGTCCCTAACCGTTCCAATTCCCACAATTTCCCCCTGCGATCCTTTGCTCTTTTTGAGTGCTTTCTACCAGACTTCAAGTTAATGCTGGTCCCCAGTTGTAGGACACTCTCATACTGGGGTATTACTTCCCAATGCGTCTCCTCTGGTGGCTCCCTCCCCCTTTTGTTTATCTTCCGATACCAGTCCGGCATTCCCACTCCGCTTTACCTGCCCACTGGCGTCTTCTGCCCCCGTAGAGATCCAGAAGTGTATAATTCTAATCTCAGGCTGATTTCATGCGTGATCAGAGTTCTTTGGTAGGTAATCAGCTCACTTTAGAGTACAGGTTGAAACAGCGCCTCCTCCTACTTCCCCGCCATCTTGTCTCCCCTCCCCCAATACAGTTGTTAAGTCGATAGATTCATTAATCAAGAGCTAAATCTCAGTTACCACATTAACCACAGCTGAGATTCTGTCAGACACCCCAATGGGATCAAGACAACAACACAGCTTTGGAGTTTGAAGAAATGTGAATTCTGACTCTGACATTTGCTCGGAATGTAATTTTGGAAAGTAGGCTTGTTCAAATCCAAAACAGAATTCGTATTATTATTCTGACTGACCACTCCACAAATTTGTCCTTGTTTATTTTCACAATGTTTTTCCTCTGTTTTAAAAACTTGTTTGCTCCCTCAGATTCTGCTTTTATTTTTTAACATTTAATTTTATTTTTTTCAGTGTTCCAGGAGTCATGTTTATGCACCACACCTGTGCTCCATGCAATACATGGCCTCCTTAATACCCACCACCAGGCTCACCCATCCCCCAAGCTCAACCCCTCCAAAACCCTCAGTTTGTTTCTCAGAGTCCACAGTCTCTCATGCTTCCCCTCCGATTTACCCCACTTCACTTTTCTTCTCATCTCCCTCTCCGATTTACCCCACTTCATTTTTCCTTTCCTTCTCTTAATGCCCTCCATGTTATTCCTTATGCTCCACAAGTAAGTGAAACCATATAATTATCATCTGCATGGTTTCTTGTATTTCAGAATATTTCTGTATTCAAAATACATAATTATTTCAAAATTATAACATGGAAGATTACAAAGTACTTTCTGTATACTATCATACTAAAATTGATGGAGGAGAAATGAACTTACACTGTGTACTTGCTAAGTTTGGAATTACCTGGAAAAAATAGGTCAGAGCCTCAGGTAAGTACAGTTCTCCACAGATAAAAAGAAGGCTAGTATTCACTGTTTTGTTTTGTTTTTTAAATAACAGAATGAAGATTTCTCCTGTATCTATTTTATCAGCTAGTTTGAAGGGTGGCACTAGCATGCCCCTCCTTGCCAATCACCTCCATACAGACAACTTATAAGAACAGAAGCTGAGAGGGTGCTGGGTGCCTCAGTCAGTTAAGTGTCTGACTCCTGATTTCAGCAAAGGTCATGATCTCAGGGTCATGTTAAGCCCCGTATCAGGAGTCTGCTTGTCCCTCCTCCATCCCCCCACCCCACCCCAACTCACACAAATATACACTCATGCTCTCTTTCTTTAAAATAAATAAATTTTTAAAATCTTTAAAAGAAAAAAAGAATGGAAACTAAGAACAAACAATGACTTCAAATTTCTCTAAAACTGAAGTGCGACATGTCATTGTTTCTGGTTATTTAGAAAAGTCACGAAGGCTCGTAAGAAGGTGAAGAGTACTATGAAGGAACCACAAAATTTAAAACCTAATGACAGAAAACAGAACATGCAAAAGGCTCTTTAAGTGTATCATAATAAAAATACATGTAATGCTTTAGTAATAATTTATAAAACAGCTCCCCTCCGTTATATTCAAGTTCTCCAAAAACTAGATTTAAAAAGCATTATTCAAACTCATTTTGCTACTTTTAAAAACTCAAAGGAGCACAACAATGCTGAAAAGATAATCCACTTCCCCCCCTATCTATTCTTCATCAGTCGCCAACATCTATCAATCACTCACTTTTGTTTGCCAAATGTTTAAATAAGCATAATGTATCCTTTTTTGGTAATACATGGAAAATAAGTATAAACAATAAGGATAGGTCTGTGTAAGGTCTACATAAAACTGCCCCCTGGACACTTGTATATATTTCGTCTCCTCCTTCTAGATATCTCATTAAAATGACAATAAAAGAATTTTTTTCTTTTTTTTTTTCCTTCAAGTTTTTATTTCAATTCCAGAGGAGAGTATGCTTATCTTGAAAGGCCCTAAGGGTGCCTTTTTGGCTCAATTGTTATGTGTCTTACTCTTGGTTTTGGCTCAGGTCATGATCTCAGGGTCTTGAGATGGAGCCCTGCATCAGGCTCCAAGCTCAGAGTGGAGTGGGCTTAAGATTCTTTCTCCCCTCTCTCCCTCCTCCTCTGAGCACCCCCACCCTGCTTGCAGGAACAGTCTCTCTCATCCTCTCTTTCAAATAAATAAATAAAATATTTAAAAAGGGGTTGTTGTTTTTTTAAGATTTTATTTATTTATTTGAGAGAGAGAGTGCCCACAAGAGAGAAAGAATGAACAGGGGAGAGGGACAATCAGGCTCCCTGCTAAGCAGTGTTCATGACCTGAGCTGAAGGCAGATGCTTAACTGACTAAGCCATCCAGGTGCCCCTTAAAAATTTTTTTAGATGCTTGAACATCGATTCTGGAAAAACATATATCTAAATAACCAATACGAATATGACAATGTATCCAACCACATAAGGAAGCAAGAAAATACAGATTAAAATAATAAAATGGCTAAAAATGTTTAAAGACTAACAAAAACATGTTGGCAAGGATGTGGTACAACATGTATTAACAGTATAAACTGGAATTTAATGACTTACTTTAAGAGCTCATAATTCTTCTCATTTAACCTCACAGCATTTTCTCTCCAAAATTTCTCAGATTTGTGCACAGGACTCCACTCCAATCTTCCAGATTTAAGTTCTGAACTGTATTCATCAAATGAGCTAAAAAAAATTTTTAAAGAATTCAAAGTTTAGGAGAATCTAAGAGTTACTCGAAACTTAAGCAAAATAAAACATTTTTACCATGTCAACTATACCTCAGTAGGGAAAAAAAAAATCTTCACTGATGATTTATCTGCAAAGACTGACAAACCTTTGTACATTAACAAACTACCACTAAACAGTTTCAACAGCCTGAATAATCTTTAATAAATCATCTGAAATTTACTCAAGGTCCTAATGTCCAATACTCCAGTCAATTTGAATGCTCATCATGAGATATTAAAAGGAGTACCTGCTTTCAAATCTTAATCTTTATCCTAATAAATAAATGTATACCAGCAAAGTATCTGATAATCTAGCAGTTTCCACCATGCCACTTAAAATACTGTATCTGCCAGTCCACTAGATACATTAATGGAAATTTATATAAAAGTATGTTACCTAAATATAAAATAAAATAGCATTTTCTAATACTATAAATGTCATAAACCATATACCACACTAAACAAATAAAAATACACATATGAATATAATATTGCATAATGTGATTACATATACCGCAGAGGTAATTCACTAAACTAACACATTACAGATTAATTAAAAACAAAATCCCTGTGCATATAGCAAACTGCAATGCAATTTAATTCAAAAATCATTCACTGTGTATCAAGCAACTTAACTATTCAAAATTTTATAATATAAAAAATGCTCAATGTTGTTAGCCAGTGGACAGTGACAGGACAAGCTTGAATATCCTTTCAAGTGAAAACTTAAAAAGAATTAGCCATTTCAATACTGATTGGTAATTCGTAATAACCAGGATTTTACTGGTCAAGTTGAATAGAGTGTCTTGTTGAATAAAGTAGTAATTTACTTTAATGTAAAGCCAGTCAGTGTAAGAAGTAAGTTAATATCATTTAACATTAATATCCTAAACCTGTAACAGCAAACCAGAGACAAAGCTCTTTCACCTGCTCCCATCACCCTACTGGCATTAATGTAAATACCAGTATTTTTCAATTATCAAATTCAATTATCAAATTATCAAATTCAACATGAAAAATCAGTAAGTATTAATAATTGGCTAACATTGATTAAATAATTTAGAAAGCTAAGTATCACTAATATTATTTAAAAGAGATCTTAAATCATTATTATAGGAGAACTGATAATAAATTTTTAAAATGAACTTATAAAATATAATTTATAAAAATTTCAAGTCTATTGCTGGCCAGACTACTTTATTACAATCAATTTATTCATATTTAAAATTATAGACAAACAAAAAATCATTTGCTTCTCTCCACAAAACTCCACTACAAATCATTGATGTGAGTGATACACCCCTCTCCATAAAAGCATTTGGGCCTTGGGATTACAAACTGCATTGAATTATCTGGTAAATTTACATTTCTGGAACACATACTATACTGAAGGCATTTGCTAGATACTTGAAAACTCACAACAAATCCTACAAGGTTAGAATTTTTATTGCTATTTTACCAAAAGGAAAACTGACACTTTATAAAGTCAAGAAGCTTATGAAGGCTACACATGAAGAAAGCAGCCAAACAATTCAAACTTGACTCAGCCTCGTTCCCAAACCCAAACCACCTACAAAGAAAGATCTACTTCTAGATAGTAATTCCCTTCTAAAGATGTATCGATAGTTTAAAAACAAAGAATACATATGTTTATGGGAAAGACCACCAATACATTATGAAATAAAAAGGAACAAGGTCCAGAAGAATATACAGAACTCCATTTGTATGTGTGTTTATCATGCTGGAGGGGCAGGGCTAGGTTTTTTTGGAAGTAAACAAAGGAAATGAGGCTGGGGACAACTACATGGAAGAGACATGAAGTCCCTTCTGAACTACACAAGGATTCTTTTTTTTTTTCTTATTGTATTGTACATCATTTGCATAATTTTTAATATAAAAAATAAATAGAGGCACCTGGGTAGCTCAGTCGTTTAGGCGTCCAACTCTTGATTTCCACTCAGGTCATGATCTCAGAGTCTTGAGATCAAGCATCATACTGGGCTCATGCTGGGAATGGAGCCTGCTTGAGGTTATTTCTCTCCCTCTCCATTTGCCCCTCCTACCCAACCATCCCCACAACTGCCCCCCCACACACAAACACAAACACACTGCTTGCCTTCTCTCTCTCTAAAAAATAAAAAATAAATATACCAATAGGAACTTACAAAAGCAGGAAAAAAAAATACTCATTTCATTTATGGCCAAACGTCCTCCAAAAATTAATAACCAGTACTGCTTAAAAAGATTCTAAACCAGGGGGAGATTCTTAAGGGGTTCTAGAGTGACACCAACATCCTGTGGGAGTATAACCAGTCAGATTTCAGATAAGAGAATGGTGGGAATTTCCCCAAAAGAGAAGAGATAATACATAGCTATAATTATCTGCTACCATATAGTGATGAGCCAGTCTGCTGTGAGTTTTTGTCCGTCATATCCCCCAATCCTTAACAGAAGACAAATTGTTTTAGTGAAATCTTTTGAGTTTATGGTTAGTAACAAATTTAGACTTTCTTAAAATACTAGGAAAGTCAAACAAGGCCCAATATATCCAGCCTGCAAGAATTTTTAAAAATTACATACCTAAGATCTTGGACACTCTCACCAAGTTTTTCCAAAAGAAATTTTATATCTTCACTGATATCTTCATCATCATACTTCTGCTGTTCCAAGTTCTCCAACTGTTTCAGAACTTTGCACTGAATCATAGCCAGAGCATATTCTTGGCGAGTTTCTCTTTCAGTCGATTTTTCCAAAAAGTTCTGAGTTAGACAAAGACATGAAAAACTGTGTAATTTCTTATATGTGACAGTCTCAGGCCTCTGAACTTTCTCTTGCACCTTCTCTCCTCCCCTATTCTCAAGTTTAACTATCACCTTTACGCAATGACTGTATAACAGATCCTTATTTCTTTGCTGTACAATTGTCCCGTAACAGAATCGAACTTCTGATTCCTTACTTACTTCCCAGCTTAACTAAACATTTTAAATTACTGACCCAGACAAGTCTCAAAACACTGAACATGTTTACAATTAAATCCATCAAAGCCTTTCTCACAGCCTGTTCCTGAGCTCCAGAGAGTTCCCAGTGAACTCTCCATTTGTTCATTAGTCACCTAGAGTACTAAGGATACTAAGAGAGTTTCTTCAAGTATCTCTATTAGAGGTTCTCAGTCAATCACCCTTTTTTCCCTTCCAATCAACCTAAAAGGCACAAAGGGCAGTAATAAAAAAATAAAATAAATTTAAAAAAAAAAAACCTCTCTTGTTTGAACAATTATCAGAAGAGTTTTGTGACATCCTAGTAATTCCCCTAGTTTTCTTCGGTGATTTTGCATTTATTAAGTACTTACAAAAAGAGCAAAAGAATCCTAAATACACTTGACCCAAAACAACATGGGTTTGTCTTGTGCAGGCCCACTTATATGAGGATACTTTCAATAATTACAGTACAGTACTGGAAATGTATTTTCTCTTCCTCATGATTTTCTTAACACTTTCTTCTTTCTAGTTTACTTTATTGTAAGAATACAGTAATATAATACATATAATATACAAAATATGTATACTTGGCCATTTATTTTATCGGTAAGGCTTCCAGTCAACAGTAGGCTATTCATTATTAAGTTTTTTTGTTTTTTTTTAATTTTTATTTTTTATAAACATATTTTTATCCCCAGGGGTACATGTCTGTGAATCGCCAGGTTTACACACTTCACAGCACTAACCATAGCACATACCCTCCCCAATGTCCATTACCCCACCCCCCTTTCCCAACCCCCTCCCCCCAGCAACCCTCATTTTGTTAAGTTTTGGGGGAAGTCTAAAGTTATACATGGATTTTTAACACCACAGGGGATCAGCACTCTTACCTCTATGCTGTATAACTGTATTTATACAAATAAACTGTTCATTAAATTGACCAGTATTTCTAAGCAAGGACTATGCTCAGGCTTAGGGACAAAAACAAGCTCTGAAGAAAGCGACTTTCACCAAGATGGTAAAGAAGACCTGTCAAATGCCTCCCCTCAACCCCGCCAAAAAAAAATCCTATAATAACAATTTCAAGTCAATAATACCAAAATATGAAATTTTTAAAATTTCTTTTTGTAGGAAAATTATATTCCTAATAATTACACTTAATAAACACAGAAGGAGATTTAACTTAGCATATAGAAATTAGTGAAGTCAATCCTTACCAAAATTCCAATGACATTTTTCATAGGAGTAGAAAAAAACAATCCTAAAATTTGTGTGGCATCACAAAAGACCCTGAATAGCCAAAGCAGTCTTGAGAAAGAACAACAAAGCTGGAAGCATGACACTTCCTGATTTAACTAAACTACAAAGCTATATTGATCAAAACAGTATAGCAGTAGCATAAAATAGACACACAGACTAGATGAACAGAATAGAGAACCCAAATAAAAATCCCCACATATAAAGTCAGCTAATATTTGACATGGGAGCCAAGAATACTCAATGTGGAAAGGACAGTCTTTGCAACAGCATTAGGAAACCTGGGTAACAACATGCAGAAAAATGAAAATGGAGCCCTATCTCACATTACTCACGAAAATTAACTCAAAGTGGATTTAGAGACTTAACCATAAGATGTGAAGCTATCAAATTCCTAAAAGAATACTTAGGGGGAAAGTTCCCTGACCTTGGTCTTGGCAGCAATCTTTTATATATGACACTAAAGCACAGACAACAAAAGCAAAAATCAACAAGTAGGTAACATCAAACTAAAAACGTCTGCACAGTCTCCTAGATCCACTACATTTAAGAGATTCTGCACAGGAAAAAATAAATAAACAAAATGAAAAGGTATCCTATAGGATGGGAGAAAATATTTGCAAAATATGTATCTGACAAGAGATTAATATATGAAAACTCCTACAACTCAATAACAACAAAATTTTTAAATGGGCGGAGTATCTGAACATTTTTTCAAAGAAGGCATAGAAATGACCAACAGGTACATAAGAATATCACTAGTCATCTGAGAAATATAAATCAAAACCACAATGAAATATCACTTCACAGGGTGGCCTGGATGGCTCAGTCATTAAGTGTCTGTTTTCCACTCAGGTCCTGATCCCAGGGTCCTGGGATGGAGCCCTGCACCAGGTTCTCGCTCAGCAGGAAACCTGCTTCTCCCACTCCCACAACACCTGCTCTGTTCCCTCTCTCACTGTGTTTCTCTCTGTCAAACACATAAATAAAATCTTTTTTTTTTTAAAAAAGGAAGAAATACCACATCACATATGTTAGGATGGCTATCAACAAAAAAACAAAAGACAACAGGTGTTGTCAATGTTATGGAGAAAAGTGCACACTTGTGCACTGTTAAGAATACAAACTGGTACAGCCACTGTGGAATACAATATGCAGGTGTCTCAAAAAATTAAAAACAGAACTACCATATGCTCCAGCCATTCTACTCCTAGATATTTATCCAAAAGTGAAAACAGAATATATCTGTATTATTATCTGCAGAGATTTTTATCTGCATTCCCATGTTTATTTCACCATTATTCACAATTGCCAAGATTTGGGAAGAATCTAACTTTCCATAGAAGGATGAGTGGATAAAGAAAATGGGGTATATGAGTGTATATATATACGCAAATGGAATATTATCCAGTCATTTAAAAAAAAGTAAATATTGCCATTTGTGACATCATGGATAGACTTTCAGGGCATTATGTAAGTGAAATATCAGAGAAAGACAAATGCTGTATGATCTCATTTATATGTGGAAGGTTAAAAAAAAAAACTACAGTTAAAAAAAAAAAAAAACCAAACTCATAGATACAGAAAACAGATTGGTGATTGCCCAATTGGGGGACGGGGGCCATATGGGGAGAAGGGAAGCAAACTAAGTGAAGGGAATTAAAAGGTACAAATTTCCAGTCACAAAATATGTCCTGGGTACCTGCGTGGCTCAGTTAGTTGGGTATCTGCCTTTGGCTCACAACCTACGTCAGGAGCTCTGTTTGGCAAAGAGGCTGCTTCTTCCTCTCCCTCTGCCTGCCACTCCCCCTGCTTGTGCACATGCAACGCTCTCTATCAAATAAGTAAATAAAATCTTTTGAAAAATAAAATAAAATAAGTAAGCCTGGGGATATAATATACAGCATGACAACTGTAGTTAATAATACTATATGAATTCCCGAAAGGTGCTAAGAAAGTAGATCCTAAAAGTTCTCATCACAAGAAAATCAATTTGTTTAACTATGTGTGGTAATAGATGTTGTTAATTATTAATAAGACTTATTGTGGTGATCATTTTACAGTATATATAAGTATCAATTATTTGATAAAAAGTCATATGTAATTATATCTCAATTTTTAAAGAATAAAGCTAAATAAACAATTTTTAGATATTGAAATTAAGATAACTGGTCACTAGCAGACCTGTGGTAGAAGACATGCTAAAGCATGGGTGGGCAAACTTTCTAAGAAGGGCCAAATAGTCAGTATTTTAGGTCTCTATCACAAGTATTCAATTCTGCAATTACAGTGCAAAAGCAGGCATACAAAAGACAAAAAATAAATAAATAAATAAGCACAGCAGTGTTCCAACAAAACTTTACTTATAAAAACCGATGATGGGGGGGAACAAGACGGCAGGGAACTAGGAGGAGGCGCCGTTTCAACCTGTACCCTAAAGGGAGCTGATTACCTACCAAGGAACTCTGATCACGCATGAAATCAGCCTGAGATTAGAATTCTACAAGTCTGGATCTCTATGGGGGCAGAAGACGCCAGTGGGCAGGTAAAGCGGAGTGGGAACGCCGGACTGGTATCGGAAGATAAACAAAAGGAGGAGGGAGCCACCAGAAGCGACCCACTGGAAAGTAATACCCCAATACAAGAGTGCCCTGTGACTGGGGACCAGCATTAACTTGGAGTCTGGTAGAAAGCACTCAAAAAGAGCAAAGGAGGGACGCCTGGGTGACTCAGTTGGTTAAGCGGCTGCCTTCAACTCAGGTCATGATCCCAGCGTCCTGGAATAGAGTCCCGAATCGAGCTCCTTGCTCGGCGGGGAGCCTGCTTCTCCCTCTGTGTCTGCCTGCCACTCTGCCTGTGCTCGCTCGCTCTCTATCCCTCTCTCTCTGACAAATAAATAAATTTTAAAAAATAAAAATAAATAAAAAATTTTAAAAATAAAAATAATAAAAAAATAAATAAAAATTTTTTAAAAAGAGCAAAGGATCGTGGTGGGGGGGATTGTGGGAATTGGGACAGTTAGGAAGAGGGGCTTAAGTCCCCAAATCGAGGTCAGCCAACACTGGGGCTGAGCCAGAGAGAGTGTGGCGGAGAAACCAGGTCTTGGTCCCCGAGCCGCGAGCGAGAGCGCCTAAGGGCGCCTGGGGTGCGGCTCCTGAGAGGGCCTGGGACCCTCGCCAGCCGGCAGAAACAGCCTTTTTGCAGTCCCCACGCATGCGCCGCACCCCACACCCTCCCCTAAGAGAGGTACGCAGAAGGGCCAGCCTGGCGCTCTCAGACCCAGAAAGTCTGAGTGCTCCCAGCCCTGGCCAGCAGGAAAATCTCAGTGTGAGATCACTACTTGGAACCTCTCTGGCGGTCTGGAGCTACCCAGAGAGCCACCGCTGTTGTGGTTTTGGGTACAAGCAGGAGTTCCTGTGTCCCCAAGGACCGCGCCTGGGAACATGCTCTGCCAGCAGCCGAGGGGGAACTTATGTGCTCTGCAGCACCCAGAGGGGAACAGACTGAGGCTTCTCTCTGAGAGGGAGGTCTGGGTGAAGTTTGCTTTCCTCTAAACCTCCAAAAACCATCAAGAGCCACCAAGGGGAGAGAAAACAAACGAACAAACATAAAAACCTCCAGAGAACAAAAGCCTGAAACACCGGTTTCCTCAGAGCCCACCCCCTTGAGGGGGGTAGGAGGACTTAACTCAGGAAACACTGCCTGAAAACCCATGCGGCAGGCTACTACCCAGAAAGCCAACGGGGCGGGGGAGAGGGCGGTACCAAACAAACAAACAAAAAGAAAACAAGAGAACCACCACTACTTCCTAGATACTTTTATTTTTAATTCATTCCCACTATTCTGCTTCATTTTTTTTTTAATTTTTTTTTATTTTTATATAGGTATTTTTTAGCCTATTTACCATCACAGTGAGATGGCCATTAAATCAAATTCCATAATAACCTTTTAAACTGAAATTTTTGATACATATACCCGTATTTTTCTTTTGCTTTTCCATTTATAAAATTTTTTTAAATTTTACTTTGGTTCATTTCCTTATTTTCATTTTTTAATATTCATATAGAGTTAAACTTCAAGGTAATCCCCTTTCCCCAATCAATGCTACCCCTATAGGTAAACGAATTTTTAATCCCCCATTATCTTAGGAAAGTTGAGTCATTTAACAAAGATATCAAGACACATCCAGGAAGAATCAAAATAAACTTCCTCGCCCACACTGAGAATTTATAACCACTCTCCCATCTTTTTCTCCCGCCAGTGTTTCTGTGTATTTGTTTGTCCTGGGAGGACATAAATGTTATACTTGGGGTTCATTTTGAAGAGGTTCTTTGTTTGTTTTGCTTCTACATATATATGTATATATTTCTTCTTCTCTTGTCATTACTTTTATCAGTCTTTTTGTCTGTTTTTGCTTGTATACTTCACAGCCTTCTCTTTTATCTTTCTTTCTCCTGTCTCTCTCTATCTCTCTCTCTCTTTTTTTTTTCCTTCTTTCCCTCTTTCTTTTTTTCTTTCGTTTCGGCACTGACTCTTTATTGCTCAGAGTGACTTGATTGACTGCACCACGGTCGATACATCCAGCTACATCTGTTCAGCCATCTCTCACCAAAATAACTAGAAGGAGGAATGCTCAACAGAAGAAAAATTCAGAGGATGGGCCTTCTGTAACAGAGCTAATGGCTACCAACATAGACAATATGTCGGAAAGGGAATTCAGGCTAACAATTATCCAGGCAATAGCTCGATTGAAGAAAGCCATTGATAACCAAATAGAATTGATTAGGGCAAAACTGAAAGCCACCAGGGATGATGTTCACAAGCCTCTCAATGAGTTACAATCTAATCTAAATTTCCTAAAAGCTAGGGTAACTGAGACAGAAGATAGAATTAGTGATCTGGAGGTCAAACAGATAGAGAGAAAGGATCAGGAGGAAGCGTGGAACAAACAACTTAGAAACCACGAAAACAGAATTAGAGAGATAAATGATGCTATGAAACGTTCCAACGTCAGAATTATTGGAATCCCTGAAGGGGAGGAGAAAGAAAGAAGTCTAGAAGATACAGTGGAACAAGTTCTTCATGAAAATTTTCCCAATCTCGCAAATGGAACCAGCATTCATGTACTAGAGGCAGAACGGTCCCCTCCCAAGATTTTAGATTCTCGAATGTCTTCGAGACACCTGATAGTAAAAAGGAGGAATTATAATTCTAGAGATACTCTCTTGAAGGCAGCTAGGACAAAGAAGCTCCTTATGTACAGAGGAAAGCCCATCAGAATAACGTCAGACCTGTCCACAGCAACCTGGCAAGCCAGAAAGGGCTTGGCAAGATATATTCAGGGCACTAAATGAGAAGAACATGCAGCCAAGAATACTTTATCCAGCAAGACTGACATTCAAAATGGATGGAGAGATAAAGAGTTTCCAAGACCGGCAAGGCTTAAAAGAGTATGCAACCACCAAGCCGACACTGCAGGAAATATTAAGGGGGGGTTCTATAAAAGAGGAAATATCCTAAGAATATCATTGAACAGAAATATAGAGACAATCGACAGAAAGAAAGACTTCAAGAGTAACAGGATGTCAATAAAAACGTATCTATCAATAATCACTCTCACTGTGAATGGCCTAAATGCGCCCATAAAAAGACACAGGGTTGCAGATCAGATAAAACGACAGGACCCATTTAGAACCTAAGGATACACCCAAATATGCCCCTCTCAGTAACAGACAGATCACCCATGCAGAAAATCAATCAATAAATAAAAAATAAACAAAAGCATTGAATGACACATTGGACCAGATGGACCTCATATATAAAGACAGATCATTCCACCCTAAAACAACAGAATACTCATTCTTCTCAAGTGCACATGGAACCTTTTCCAGAATAGACCACATACTGGGTCACAAATCAGGACTCAACTGATACCAAAAGACTGAGATTATTCCCTACATATTCTCAGATCACAATGCCTTGAAACTGGAGCTCAAACACAAGGAAAAGTTTGGAAGGATCTCAAACACCTGGAAGCTAAAGACCACCTTGCTTAAGAATGCTTGGATCAACAAGGAGATCAAAGAAGAACTTAAACAATTCATGGAAACCAATGAGAATGAAGACACGTCGGTCCAAAACCTACGGGATACAGCAAAGGCGGTCCTAAGGGGGAAATACATAGCCATCCAAGCCTCCCTCAAAAAAATTGAAAAATCCAGAATACACCAGCTGTCTCTACACCTTAAAGAACTGGAGAATCAACAACAAATCAAACCAACTCCACACACAAGAAGAGAAATAATCAAGGTTAGAGCAGAGATGAATGAGGTAGAAACTAGAGATAAAGTAGAACGTATCAATGAAACTAGAAGCTGGTTTTTTGAAAGAATCAATACGATTGATAAACCTTTGGCCTACCCTAATCCAAAAGAAAAGAGAGAAAGCTCAAATTAATAAAATTATGAATGAAAAGGGAGAGATCAAAACTAACACCAAGGAAGTAGAAACAATCATCAGAAGTTATTATCAACAGTTATATGCCGATAAGTTAAGCAACCTAGAGGAAATGGATGCATTCCTGGAAAAATATAAACTCCCAAAATTGAACCAGGAAGAAACTGACAAGCTGAACAGACCGATATCTAGTAACAAGATGGAAGCAGTGATCAAAAACCTCCCAAAAAACAAGAACCCAGGACCCGACGGATTCCCTGGGGAATTCTACCAAACTTTCAAAGAAGAAATAATACCTATTTTCCTGAAGCTGTTTCAAAAAATTGAAGCAGAAGGAAAACATCCAGACTCTTTTTATGAAGCCAGCATTACCCTGATCCCCAAACCAGGCAAAGACCACACCAAAAAGGAGAATGTCAGACCGATATCACTGATGAATATGGATG
>PISX010030656.1:0-18453 GCA_004024625.1 Mellivora capensis | reverse complement strand
CACTAAGATTCTTTTGTTTGGGACTTGAGTAACTAGCTGTTACCATTCGGTATTGTGGAGAAGACTAGAGGAGAGAAAAGTTCAGGCAGACAGGAAAATGATGAGTTTGTTTTGGCCATCCCAGTGGAGATAATAAGTAAATGGTGAGATATACATATTTGTAACTAAGGAGCAGGCCAGGGCAGGTAATTTTTTAATTGGGAAGTCAATAGCCCACAGAATGATAGTTAAAACACTAAGACAGACAAGATTACCTGGGGAAAATACTGTAATTAGGGAAAAGTAGAAGATTCTAGTGCTAAGCCAAGAGGAAAACCAATAATAGTAAAGCCTGAACAGAAGAGGAGATTGCAAAGGAATCAGAAAAGGTGCCAACAAGTGAGTTAAAAGGAAAACCAAGTAGTTATGGTATCAGAGTAATAAAAAAATAGTGTTTAAGGAAGCATGCTGTGGTCACTAGGTCAAAACTTGCTGAGAGTTAAAGTCCCAGAGAAATGCCATTAGATTTGACGAGGTGGATTGGTAAGTTTCCAAAGATGACTCAGCAAGGGGTGGAGAATGATGAGGTGGGGAATGAGGCCCAACCAGGGAGAACACCAAGGAGAGAATGGGATATGATGAAGTGAAGATATAAATAATTTATTAATTTTGATGTGAAGGAGGACAGAAAGAGTAGGAGCTAAAGAGAGATCTATCAAAAGAGTTTTTTGGTTTGTTTGTATATTATCTGAGATGAAAGATATAAATACTCTTAGTTCTATTACTTATTTTGTGATTACCTATGGCTAAGGCGCTTTTCTAAATGCATTCTCTGACAAATCCTCACAAAATCCTTATAAAGTAAGTACTATCACTATCCCCATTTTATAGACGAAGTAAGGCATGGCAATATGCTTCACTTAGTGAATCCTAGTCTAGTAAAGCAGTCTGACTTCAGAGTTTATGATTTTAATCTCTACTGTGAATTGTTCCTCACTATGCTAGTCCGCTTCTAATACTCGTATTGTTATACTGATAAGAATCAGAGAGTTGAGAAAACAGATGCTGGCAGAGAAAAAGTAACATTCCAGAAATAAAATCCTTAATAATAATAAGGCAAGATTGCATGGAATCAAGAGGAAAAGGACATAGATGGGGAAGGGGACACTTCTTTAACCAAAGGGAAAGGAGAGAGCATGGCTCTGTATGTACACAGTTTTAAACGCTTGGTGGCAGAAAGATAAAGGCATTGTGAAATGCATTATTTCTTTCTCACCAAACTATGAAGTGAGATATTCCAGATATTTCTCACTAAACTGTAAAGAGAAAGGTAATAGTGTTCTCATACTAGAGGAGAAACAGACAACATGGAAAAATCACAGAGAACACACACCAGGGAAGCTTGTGAGAATAAATTGTCAGGGATGAGTGTCCTTTGCTAGAGATTGGTGATCATGAATTTTATTTTATTTTTTTAAAGATTTTATTTATTTATTTGATAGAGAGAGATCACAGTAGGCAGAGAGGCAGGCAGAGAGAGGGGGGAAGCAGGCTCCCTGCTGAGCAGAGAGCCCAATGTGGGGCTCAATCCCAGGACCCCAGGACCATGACCCAAGCCGAAAGCAGAGGCCTTGACCCACTGAGCCACCCGGGCACCCCTTGATCATGAATTTTAAATGAATCTGCATGGTTCTATGTTTTCCTCCAGACCCACTGATCTACTTGAGGGCAGGCAAAACTTGAGTTTTTCAGGGTGAGGCATAATCAGGCATGTAGGGTAGAGAGGTAAGTTAGGAGTATGGGAAGTTAAGTTCTCTAGGGGTAAATGCTAAGATGAAGTTTAGGGTGAAAGATGTTTATTAGCAATCAACACCTGTGAAAGGAAAAGGGAGGACACAGGATTCACCAGAGAGAGGCATTCTTCTCAAGTACAGACACATAAAATATGTTTGTTTAACCTGCTGGGGAGCTATGGAGCAATTATCTTTGGTTTCCCATGTGACCACAGCAGGTAGAAATGGCTGGGTAGCTTTGATACGCCTGCCTTGCTCCATCAATGGAAATGGGCTGCCCTGGCAGACGTCATCTTCAGGTGAAGTGATTTTGTAGTCAGGGCCATTCTGTAGTCAGGGTCAACTCTGAGATTGCTGAGCCAGAGGCTGCAAAGTGACATCATTTCCTACATGTGCCATCAACTCTTTCAGTGAAGCATATCTGGATAGCACATCTCTGTCTATCAGAGAGAGGATGGCAGAGAGAGAAAATAATTATAATGATAGACTATGGAACTCAAGACCATAAGGAAGGATGGACAGCTATGGGAGACTGAGTCCTTCTATTCTATGGGGTTTGATGTGGAAAGGATAGTGTAAAGGTAGGTATAAGACAGGGCTAAGAAATCACAAATGATAAGTTATGCCTATCCTCAGTGCTAATTCAAAAGTAATTTCAAAGAGTGTACAGCCCAGAAACAGTCTTAGACCCTCAGAACCACCTTATATAATCTTTCACACAGCAATTTAGTTTCTTAATCAAACCTTTACAGAGGTATTTTGAATATCTGAATGGTCCCCAAGAGAAGATTTAGACTCTCTTATCACAAGAGATGAGAGCTATTTAAGTTTAGGGAAAGTATCACTCACATGGGATGACTTAAATGTGATCCTGCAACAAATTAAGAGTACCAATTAGATACCCTCATAAACTATCTGCCTTTCTGGTGATGTTTCTGATTGTATGTTATTTAGTTTAGGGAAGTAGGAGAAAGTAATATGATTGAAGACAATTGTGACTTCGGACTCACATTTAGAGGGTAGAGTACCTCAGAAAATAACATAAAATAAAAGACATTCTTTTACATTTCTGCCACATTATTACATCATGCCCTCCTCCTCACAAGGGTAAAAGCCTCCCTGGAAATTAATGTAGAAGTTCCTGATTATAAACCCCATCACCTACCATAATTTCTGCCAACTCTACCCTCTCTCTACCTTTCCCTTTAAGTGTTCATGCAACACACTGTGGCTGTGTCATCTAGAAAAAAAAAAGAGTAAAATATGATGTGCTGCCCCCTTTGTTTTCTAGAAATTACATAGCTAAAAGCAATAGCTTTCTTTAGTTATTAACAAAAGACTGCATCTGACTGCAATAGTTTAGCACTCAGGAAAAAAAGAATTATTGTAATGACAAATTTAACAGCCTAGGCTATTAGCAGCTAAGTTTAGACTAAGTCTTTACCCTAGTTACTATGTTTAGAGTTGAAAATGAAAATATTATTTCAAGATGGAATGGAAATGCTCACCATGCTTCTCACATGGGAAAGAAACAGTTGCTGAAAAGAACTTGAATTGGTTATGAATACAATGCAATTATTCTATTGAAAATACTGGCTGAAGGAATATTTTTCTAAAGATAGGAACCAAATAGCTTGAAACTCCTTCAGTGAGATCCCGCCCCACTCACTCCCAGAAACTCCAACTGCTTCTAAGACTTACACAATCAAAAGAAGTTAATATTCTTAACTGATCAATCACTGACAACTCTTTATCACTGAGCACCTGCTCACTGCTCAGAGAATGGAGACATGCTGACTTAGGAGGTTGGACTACTCTTGCCACTGCCACATTTGTGACCTTGAAGCCACTTCTTAGGACCTATTCTTTTTTTAATCTATAAACTGAAAGGTCTCTCTAGATAAACTAAGGTCCTTCAAATCTAAAATTCTATCATAACACTCCATTCAAACAAAACAGACATCTCTGGTATTTCTGTATGTGTCTCTCAAAGTAATACTTGCTTTGCAGAATGAGCAAAAGGTCTATTCAGCCAAGAAGGGGTGGGAGTCAGACAGGCAAAGAACCAACAATTTAGGGTGTTTGCTTTGTGCCAGACATGATCCAAGTCATTTTACAAACTTCATATTTCATATCTTTTATCTTCTCCAAAACCCCATGAGACTGTATTCACTATACAATGGATCAAAAGGTCAGATTGTCAGAACAATAAACATGGAACCTACTAGAGCTTTTGAACCCTGGTCAGGGTCACATTGATTTTTATGATTCAAAGTTTCCCAAAATGTTCTGTCACACATAGCAAACTTTCTCCTACTTAGAGAGTAAATTAAGCCATGAGAACTTCACATGAGAAATTCATTCCTTTCTGTTTCAGTCTCTTCAGATATCTCCTTTTGAAATGAGACATTTCAAAAATTTAAATGTAGCACATACTTAAGAGTCAGCCTGAGTTGGAATTCCAACTTTGTGATAATTCATTTAAATAATCTGAGCCTTCATGTTCTATCTGTAAAATGAAGACAGCAATACTGCCTTACATTTCTGTAAGAATTTAATGAGCTCATGTGTGTAAAGTGTTTTCTTCCCTTCTACCTCTTTCCTTATGGGCCAACATATTTTCTAACATGAATTCATTGTCAGTGCACAATATTTGAACATTGTGCGAGAACAAATTTCCGGTCCTTAAGATATAAATTGTGAGTTGCAGAAAAAGCAGGTAAACAAGAGCACTAACTTGTTACAGGTTATATGTGAGAAATTTAATGCCCACCTAGCAGTACAGCTGCACTCCGGCATCTCCCAGCCTCCTCATAGTAAATTGGCTTGCCTTAACTTGACCTTATCTGTAAACCTTGTTCGGCAATTCTGGCCAATCAGTTGGAAACAAAAGCAATTTTGGCACTTTTGCTTAGGGCATTTAGAAATGGGTATGAGTTTTCCAACTTTTCTCTTTTTCTATCCAGGTAATCCTGGAAGCCAAGTGTAAATATGGCACCATCATATGGCATCTACCAAAAGGATGGTAGAGCCTTTTGAAGATCAAGTTCCTGAGTGACTGACCTTGTGGAGGAATGTTCTCTATCAACTGCACAAGACATGGAAGAGAGGAAGATATAAGCTTAGTTAAGTCGCTGAAATTTAGAGTTCATGTGCCATATTAGATATCTCATTTAATATCCTGATAGCAGAATAGAAGCCTGTACAGGGTACAGAGAAACAAAGATGAGGGAGTTCTGCCTATAGTGTCTAATTCAATCTGGAATATCTGTCTGGAGAATATTCTTGTTTCAGTTTTAAAAGATAAATAGTATGTTCACCAGAAAGCCCTGGTTGGGGGGCCAGGAACTATCATTTTAAGCACAGGTAATATCACAAGGAAAGGCACAAATCACCAATTTGCATGACACGGAATTGTAACTATGTATGGAGTATAGTTAAATCTGCAATATGGCATTATGATAGGGGATTCCCAATGAGAAAGGACATCTCACAGATGTGTATATTTCCATTTTCCCTGAGAGTAGAAGGGAAGGAGGAAGGAAAAACACTGATGGAAATGGAATCTCAAGGAAAATATTCTTCACTACTTTATAATTTTTCCTTAGGTTGACTCTGACCTACAACAGGAAGAGTTCAAGTTTATCACCAGTATTCATTTTTGCTGATGCCTATGTAAACTTGTAACACACAATCATCTCCACTCCAAGTGGCTTTCAAGTTGAAGCTGCCAATTATCCAAAATGGCTTTCTGGTGGGCAATGCTCATATTCCACTTGAGACTCCCATATTCCACAAAACTCATTTAACGTATGAACTTAATTACAAGATCAAGGGCCTCGAAGGTGAAAGGCTAACTAGGACATTAAATCCTGAACCACTTCACAGCTGCCCCATCACTTGGCAGAATTGTATTTTAAAATAGTGTTTGAAATATATTTAAACTGAAATAAATAAAACATTTTCCTGTAAATGATGCCAAGTCCTGCCAATTAAACTCGGATCTATTTAAAAAAAAAATCTTTAGCTCTCAACAAATGCTGGCTTCTTTTTCCCACTAAAAGCAATTCTGAGCATTCATGCTCGCACTTTTTCCCTGTATCATTATGCTGTGTTCCTCTTGTTAATATTTAAAGCTTCTGAAACTGTTTTTCCCATATGCTTTTGGACTAGAATGCAAAACTTGAGTTTTCCATTTTTATGAAGGCTTGTAAAAAATAATCTTATGTGGCATTTAAGGGAAGATATTACTAATATCCATAGGCATAAAGTCTTTACTAAATAACAAGAAAAAAGATGTGTGGACAGTCACTTATCTTTATTATTCTGTACTATTCACCATTATGCTTGATTAATAATAATGATATAGCAATAATCATAATTTTTGAATGTGATATTGCCAGGTGCTTTGCTAAGTACTTTATATATACTATATTATTATATACTATTTTATTGTATACTTCCAACTGTGGTACAACCACCTTTCACATGAGGAGACTGAGTATTAGTTATTTAAAAAACTAAGATTTCAGAGTTTCAAGCACCTGAACTAGAACCTAAAATCAATTGAATCACTATGCTTTTCTGCCTTTAAATTTTATAGTTGGTTGTTAACCAGATAATATATTTGAAGCCATAAAACATATATACTGGTTTAGCTGTTTCCAGTTCAATGAAAAGTTACTTTATTATTGAATCCTACATCCCAGTTTATGTGGTGAAATTATAAAGTAATAAAATCAAAGGAACTATATCCTCTGACTAGAGAAACAGATTAATACAGGAGATTTTAAGGACACTAAATGCAGAGCACTGAAGAAGAATCATATTCTCTATTCTAATAGAGTGGGGATCCCAGCTGGAATTTAATGTATTGTGGCTTAGAAATGGTTGGGCATCTTTGATCAATTGATGGGTCAGTCCTAACCAAAGTTAATTTTCATGAGGTACTTCCCAGAAAGCCAGGCATAAAAGGGTAGACTAATCAGAAATCCATAGTTATCACGGGAAAGAAACAAATCTGACTACAACACAGTTGTTTTAGATTTACCAAGCACAGCTACCTCCTTAGACTCACATTCTCAATTGGATTGAGCAACAAGTGAGGAGGAAAGAGAAGAGGTGGGCTCTATATATTATTTCACTTAAAATAAGCCCTTCCTCTCTTTAATCAACTCTCCACAGCAGCCCACAACTGTGACAAGGTTGCTTATCTCACTCACCCCTAGCTTACAATGCTATACTCTTGGAGTATATGAAGATAATCAGCTGTTCACAAGACATGTCTGGGTTCTTACAGCCTTCTCCAGCACCAGAATGTACCATACTCTCCCTTACTCTCTGTACATGAGCCACCTTGTCTGTCTTTAGATGCTGAGAATTCTATGCTCCAACTGTCATGGTCTTTGGATAACTCCTCTTGCTGGAATAGTTGACCTCTCATTCCCACTCTACCCATCCTCACTTTACCTAGTTTTTAATGGATCCTTCAAATGCCCCAAGAGCTTCTTCCTTTAGACTCCTTTCCACGATTGCAGTTTTGTACTTTTGTTCTCATTATTGGAATTTGATTAGGTTCTGACTGCTCTCCTAAGGCCACTATTTTTTTGCTATTTCATATTCAATAGCAAGCATCTTACCTGGAATGAGTAAATATTCCAAATGGACCGTGGTACTTAAAAGTGCTATTTAGTACCCTCTAACAGGAAATGAGAAAGAGAGAGAGACATCTCTCCTTCTTTCATAAGAGAAATTCATGCAGTCCAGTGATTACTTTTTATATGCCATCAGAACATGAAAGTGGCAAGAGTTGGCAGGGCTGTACAGCCTCAGACTGCATTACTCTGGAGAAGATGTAAGTTCCCCTCAATGTCTGGCAAACGTAGACACACAGCAATGGGGGCCCAGTCAGTATACAAGTGGAATATCAATAGCACCACAAGGTAACTAGCCATACTAATGACTGAGATATCTCCCTGAACATATTTGAGACAACTGCTGAGAACTGCAAAAATATAGCTAAGGTTTTGAATGATCTAAATTTCCTGAATAGGTAGACTGAGGCTCATGTATTTAAAATTTCAAAAGAAGGAGTATGTTGGTTTCTCCACTAATCCAGATCAAAAACACGGCTCTGTTAAAAGAAAGTTAGTCATTGCTGACTCATGGCCAGACATTAGAATGTAGATGCTAGCTTTTGTTCATAAATCACATTCAGGAAAACTAGAGGAAAATTATTGTTTTGAGATTTCTATTTTTAGCATTTGGTCCTATCTCTGGTTTTATTATGTCTTAATTACTATTTTATATTTATAAACATATTTCATGATTTACTGAGCCTCAATATTTAGAATAATGTATTGCTGATCTGGCTTACAGCCATAATTCTAAACCGTTCCATCTGTCTATTACTTAGAAACCACAATAGTTAATATATCAATTTTATAAATTTCAAAAGATTTAAGGCATTAGGCATTTTACCATAATTTGCTTCTTAGGTATAGCATATTTTTTTCCCCTACACAACAACTTTAAATGTCCTTAGCTGTGGTCTGCTATGAAGGAGCCAGAGTATAGTGTTAGACCAGCAGCATATCTTTTCTGAGCTAAGGCAATGAAAAATCAAGTCCTTTTACAGCTTTCAGGTCCAAAGCCTTCTGTTCCTTTTTTGTTGCTGTTGTTCCTTAAATTATTACCAGCTCCTGTTGTTCATCTTTCAAAAGTGATTTTATGGGCCCTTCACCTGGTGTTCATCTCTCCCCCCATGTCCTTTCTCCTAGCAACATCTGCTAGTCCTGAAAATCTGGCTAATATACCCAGAATGTTAATATAGTTCTAACACTGAGATACTTGGTGACTCATAACCAATCAATTTACTTTCAGCTCTTATTCCTTTAGTTTGAAACTGATGAATTAAAAATGCATTGCATGTGAATTCTCAAGACAGAGACAGCCTTTTGTTAGTTGCAATCAAATTTCCATGTAGTCCAATCTTTAGTGAGAGTCCTAACCTTCTCTTCCTCTGGCCCACTCCCTATATTTGCCAATTTTTGCCAACAAACTTTGCATTTTTTTAAAGATTTTATTTATTTATTTGACAGAGAGGGACACAGCAAAAGAGGGAACACAAGCAGTGGGAGCAGGAGAGGGAGAAGCAGGTTTCCCACTGAGCAGGGAGCCCAATGCCAGGCTTGATCATAGAACCCTGGGATCATGTCATGAGCCAAAGGTAGATGCTTAATGACTGAGCCACCCAGGTGCCCCAAACTTTGCATTTTCTTATTTATCTACTTCTTACCCATGAAGCATCTCTAAAATCTATATTTTCTCTGAGCTCTCATTCATGAATAAGTATCTGTAGATACCATACTGGACATCCACATGTGGACATGCTATAACAATTCAAGTCAACATCTTTAGAATCGATGTGCCTAAATAGCTCCCTGCCAGCATTGGCTTTTTGACTGAGCACAACTATTGTCCACCCTGTTCTCCAAGGTTCTTTTTTTCCCCTATCCTCAATATCCAGCCAATTGCCTTTTACATTGCCATTTTAACATTTTTTTTCTTTTTCCTCCATTCTATCTCCAGCTCTCTCCTGCCTCTTCCTAATTTTCAGGATTTCATTTCATTAAAACTTTTTCAAGATAGTCAAAAGATTTCTTCTTATACCTATACATACCTTGTTCAATCCATTCTTCCCAATGCTTCCAAAATATATTTTCTAAAATGGAAAGTATAATTACAACATTTCCCTGCTTAAAATTCTTTAATAACCTGGCATCACATTCTGGAAAAAACAACAACAAAAATACATTAGCTCAGCACTTCAATATCCTTCCAAATCTAATCCTTATCTAATTCCCTAGCTTCATATCTTCCCTTAGTGTCCTTCCTTCCCAATCTTCTTCATTCAAGATTCCCACCATTCTGAACAACTTTCAATTTTCTGAAAGCACCATTCTCTTTCATTCCTTTTACACACAAAATTCCCTTTGTCTGAAAAACATTCCTTCTTTGTCTAAATAAATTCTATTCAGTACTCAAGATCTATTGCAGGCATTGCTTCTTCCAGAAAGCTTTCTCTATTACCCCACACTTCCATCAGATTGGCTTATGCCTGTCTCTCTTCTACCATAGCACCGAGCATATGTTATAGTATTTTGTCACACACATTACAATCATCTGTGTATGTGTCTGAATTTAAATTGTAAAACATTATCTATCATTGCAAATGCCATGACTGAAATTAAATTAGAATTTAAATTAAAGTGGAATCTTTACCAATGATATTGATAAAAGATGTTAATCCCTACAATCTAATTTATAAGTTCTCTGCTGTCAGTTGCTCATTAAATGGGAATAGCTTCTATTTTGGCAGTCCAGTGACTTCCTGCTGTTCTCAGTCTCTGTTCTGCTATTGTGGTAGTAAGGTGGGGTTTGATGAGCATAATGCCTTCCTGATGGTATCTTTTTTTTAAAGTATCTTACCCCAGAGAAAAATATGTATTTGATGTCCACTCTTTTGTGTCAATAATTATCCTCCATAACTACTTATCTGGCTGCCTCTTGTCTGTTACTCAGAGATGCTGCTACTACTGACACATGTAACTTCTTCTGGGAAGAAATCTTTTTGATTTGTGTGTTTTTACTATGAACTGCCTCAGGTTTTTCAAAAGTACAACTGAATTAAAAATCACTTTTGGAGCATAAGGAATAACACAGAAGACCTTGAGAGATGGAGAGGAGAAGTGAGTTGGGGGAAATTGGAGGGGGAGACAAACCATGAGAGACTGTGGACACTGAGAAATAAACAGAGTTTTGGAGGGGAGAAGGGTGGGGGATTGGGTGAGCCTGGTAGTGGTTATTATGGAGGACATATATTGCATGGTGGACTGGGTGCAGTGCATAAACAATGAATTCTGGAACTGAAAAGAAATAAAATAAATTTAAAAAATAAAAATCTCAATGAAGTTAACATAGGTATTTAATAAATAATAATAAAATAAATGAAGGATCTTACCCCAGTTGGATTTAGTGTAATTTTAAAATAATTATCAACTATCCAACAAAAACTAACAGTGTAAAAGAGGACTTTTGTGAATTTTAATAGGTGTAGAAACATATGAGCCTTCAAGCACCCTTCAAATGACACTACCAGTGGGCAACAGTTTCACACTATAATAAAACTCAATCTGGTTAGAGATCATTTTGATTCAGATCAACTTTATGAGCTAAAAAATCATCTTTTATTCTCCTTATAGAATTTATTAAAATATAAGAATACCAGAGTCAGGATACATAGTTTGTCTAACACATTTTTAGTTTAAAGGGATTTTCTATCTTCAGCAATACTATGATCTAGTACAATCCTATGGTAAGTATTTAAAGTTGTTCAGACTTTTTTCTTATTCTTGAGAACAACATATTTTCAATCATGTCCATTTCCTGTGATGCAAAGAAGAATTCTCAAATGCAGTGAGAGAATCTAAAATGGTATTCTTGGGGCACCTGGGTGGCTCGGTAGTTTGGACCTCTGCCTTTGGCTTTGGTCGTGATCTCAGGGTCCTGGGATCGAGCCCTGCATCTGGCTCTCCAGAAAGCCTGCGTCCCCCTCTCTCTGCCTGCTTCTCTGCCTACTTGTGGTCAACCTCTCTGTCAAATAAATAAATAAAATCTATAAAAATGGTATTCTTTCATTTCTAGACTATTTGATCACCAAAAACCAGTGAGAAAACCCAAAACAAAATAATTGTGATTTTTAGAAACAGTATCTCAACTTCTCTTTCAAAGCATTTTTTTTCATTGTCTAAGCTGTGAGGAAAACCAGTCTTCTGAAGGATACTAACAGTCAATTAATGAGCCAACAATTTTCCAAACCACCTACTTTTTTTTCTGATGACAATATATAGTCAATTGAGAACAAATTCTCTTGCAAAGAGTATAGGTCATTATAGATTTTTATAAAAAAGGGAAGAGAAGTCTCTTTCATACTCATAAAACAGAATATGTAGAGTTTCCTATAATCCATTATCAAGACACCAAAAGTGAGTGGAAATCAAAGAAGGTAGTATCTTGTAGTATTAAAAGAGTGGGCTTTGGAACCAAGAAAAATGGATTTGAATAAGGGCTTTGTTACTTATTCATTTTTAAAACCTTTGACAAGTTATTAACTTCCCCTGAATTTCATCTATGAAATAACAACAGCACATATACAATTCTTAAAATGTTTTCTGTACTTAAGGGTTATTTGAAACCATGTATATAAAGCATATAGCACAGTACCCGCTATGCACCAAATGCTCATTAGCTGATGGATGGAAATTTTCAAGGACAGAATTCTTCCAGGCATCAGCTGTGGTGAAATGTTAGTATTATCTTATCCTTCCTATAATATAACATCCTTTTCTAAGTTATCACAGTCACATCAGTAAAATAGCCGAGGGTATAAGCCATTCCTAAAATGATTTTTTCCCCTAACTAAGCCTGGAGCACACAAAATAACTAGAAGTTTATAATTTATAATTCACTGTTTGTTCCCCTCCTTCAAGGAACTTAGGCAAGAGGGATATGAGCCCTGATTTATAGTATATCTGCTCAAAGAATGGTATTTTCATAACTTAAGTTTTAGGTCAGACAGTAAGTTGAGTATGTTATATAAATCTGAATTAAAAAGCAAAGTTTATAAAGCCTCCAGTGATTTCCTGAGAAACCATAGGGCATAACTTCATTAAGGATGGAAATGAAGCTCCTTGATCCCACTGCTTCAGAAAATGTTCAGTGCACAAAAAGGAAAAAAAAAAAAAAAACAAGGGAGAAATAAATATGCAGACTAAAGTAGAGAGAAAGAAATAAGTTCTGCCAATCTCAATGGTGGCTTCTTTTTTATGTCCAGAAGAATTCTGTCACTTTTCTAAAAGATCAAAGTGGCTTACAGTCATCACACATAGAAAAACAGCTGAGTGTAGAACTGCCCTCACTTTAAGCATTATCACACCTCTCAAATAGATGAATGCTATCATCAGATGCCACTAATGGAAATGCATTTTACAGACACACTAAATTCTACTAAAATAATATAGCAATGCATCAACTCCACATTCACTTACTCTGAATTTTTTTTTTCTTTTAAGGTATGGAAATCTACTTTGGATTTGTAGGGGGGAAATAACTTAGCAAAAACACAAATACGTAAATATTCTTTACTAGTCTGCAAGCAATCCATGCAGATTTGGCATCTAACTAGTTATACCACTACCTTTACCAAGAAAAACTATCCATGTGAGTTAAGATGATGGTAACCTAATTGGCATGATAGGTAATCACAGTGTTCCTTAGTCCTGTGAAACCTGTGATATTCCCCATTACAGTGTCTGAAATTCCAGCACTTGAGGAGCTTCTCTTTTTGCCAGAGAGATATTATATGTTCTCAAAGTCTACCTCTTATGATTCTAATATGCTATCTTCCAAAACTGTCACAAAGATGATAGAACACCTTGCTGTAGTTTATTCATCTATTTACACAAATGTTCTTTTATATGTATCAGGAAAATTTTATATGAATGAGGATATAATAAAAAAACATGACCCCTACCCTCAAGAAGGTAACAATCAGTGTATCCCAAGAAATACAAATGACATCATTGAAAAAATGAATACTATCAGGATGGGCACCTGAGAATATCAGGAGAGAGGGAAGAAAAATGTAATAGCAATGAAAAAGTAATGATGATTTGAGGACTCTTTAAACACACTTCTGCATGTTTTTAATATGTCTAAACATCAGGCATATTGAAGACATACCTATGATCTAATAAGTGTTCAAGTGTACAATTTACAGATTACCTGAGGGGTAGGGCCAAGAACACCTAGCTCTAAAAACCAACAGAACTTGCATCTACAAGACCCAGAAGACTACAACAAAGAAACAATTCTTGAGGAACTCAGGATATCTCCCTGTGGCTCTCCTACCCAGGCTCAGTAGAGAGAGAGAGAGCAGACAGAAATACCCATCTCCCAGTCTTTCTCTGAGAGAGGCCTATTTGCATATTTTAAAAGCTGCTGCTTGAGGGTCAGTCCTCTAATCAACATGCTGCTAGGGGCTGACTGCAATCCTCCCTAGAGAACAGAGAAGCCAGCAAATACCAACTCTACCTTCTTACTTGAGTCCACTCCAAATCACCAATATCTCCCTGAGGAGGGGCTGATACACATGTCTGGTGCTCCAGCTTTTGTAGCTCTTGCCAGAGGACAGGACCCAACCAATGGGTCAAAGAATCAAAAGAGAAATTAAAAAAAAAAAAAAATACCTTCAGACAAATGAGAATGGAAATACAACATATCCAAAATTTATTGTATAGCAAAGTTCTATGAGGGAAATTTAAATTAATAAAACACCTACATTAAAAAAAGCACACTTTCAAATCTAACTTTGCTTTACAAGGAACTAGAAAAAGAAGAACAAACTAAGCTGAGAGTTAATAGAAGGAAGGAAATAAAGCTCAGAGAAGAAATAATGAAATACAGACTATAAATGATTTTAATAGTATATAAATCAATATACAAAAAGCAATCGGGAAGGAGACAACCCATAAGAGACTCTTAATCTCACAAAACAAACTCAGGGCTGCGGGGGCGGGAGAGTAGGTAGAGGGTGGTTAGGTTATGGACATTGAGGAAGGTATGTGCTATAGTGAGTGCTGTGAAATGTGTAAACCTGGCGATTCACAGACCTGTGCCCCTGGGGCTAATAATACATTATATGTTAATAAAAAATTTAAAAATATAATAAATAAATAAATAAAATTTTAAAAGGCAATCACATTTCCATACACTCACAACAAACCATCAGAAAGAGAAATTAAGAAAATGATTAGCGATTGCATAAAAAAATAAAATATTTAGGAATAAATTTAACCAAAGAAATGAGAGATCTGTACACTGAAAACTATTAGACACTGAAGAGAGAAACTGAAGACACAAAAATGTGGAAAAATATTTTGTGTTAATGGATTGGATGAATACTACTAAAATGTCCATACTACCTCCAAGCAATCTACAGATTTAATGCAGTGGTTATCAAAATTCCAATGGCATATTTACCCAGAAACAGGAAACAGTATTAAAAAAATCTATATGGAGCCATAAAAGACCTCAAAGAGCCAAAGCAATCTTGAAATAGAAGAACAGAACTGGAAGTGCTATATCTTCAAAAATATATTACATATTATAATAACCAAAACAGCATGGTATCAGCATAAAAACAGATGTGTGATCAATGAAGCAGAACAGAGAGCCCAGAAATAAACCTATGCGTATGTGGTCAAATGATTTATAACAAAAGTGACAAGAATATACAATGGATAAAGGATGGTATTTTCCCAAAAGTGGTGTCAGGAAAATTGGGCAGCCACAAGAAAAAGCATGAAACTTGACCACTTTTTTACACCATATATAAAGATCAACTCAAAAGGGATGTAAGCCTTAAATTTAAGACCTAAAACCATAAAACTCTTAACAGAAAACATAAAGGTAAGCTTCTTGACATCAGTTTCAGTTTTGATGGCTGATTTTTTTGGATTTAACACTAAAAACAAAGACAACAGAAGCAACTTAAATAAATCAGACTACATCAACCTAAAAAGTTTCTACACAGCAAAGGAAACCATCAAAAAATATGCAAAGTCAGCCTAGGAAATGGGGAAAAAATTTGCAAACCATATTTCTGACAAAGGGTTAATGTCCAATATACATAAAGAACTCCCACAACTCAGTTGGGTGCAGGGAATCAATTTTAAAGTGGGTAGAAATACTGAATAGATACTTTTCTCAAGAAGATCTACAAGTGCCAATAGGATGTAAAAACATGCTCAGTATCACTAATCATCAGGGAAATTAAAATCAAAACCTCAATGAGCTATCACATCACACCTGTTAGAATGGTTTTCATCAAAAAGAGACAAGTGTTGGTGAGGATGTAGAGAAAAAGGAACCTGCATGTACTGTTGGTAGGAATATAAATTGGTGCACTGTTATGAAAAGCATTATGGAGAGTCCTTCAAAAATTAAAAACAGAACAACCAAATGATCCAACAATCCCATTTCAGGTATATGTCCACATAAATAAAAACAGTCATTGCATTATTCACAATAGTCAGGATATGGATATGACCTAAGAGTCCAACAACAGATGAAAGAATAAAGGCGTGGTATAAATATGCAATGGAATACAATTCAACCAAGAGAAAGAAGGAAATCCTACCATTTGCAATGATATAGATGGACCTTGGGGGCATCATGCTAGTTAAATAAGGTACAGAGAAAGACAAAATCTGCATGCTATTACTTGCAGGTGCAATTCTTTAGGGGGAAAAAAAGCCAGAATCATAGAAATAGAAAAGTAGCTTGCCAAGGACTGAGGGGTGGGGGAAATAGGGAGAGATTGGTAAAAGGATACAAACTTCTAGCCATCAGATGAATAAGGTGTGATGATCTGATGTATATAACATGATGAATATAGCTGATAACACTGTATTCTATAATTAAAATTTCCTAAGAGTAGAGCTTAAATGTTTCAAAACAACAAGAACAAAAAACAAACAAAAACACCCTAAGGCCAAAATTTACCTGTCATATTTTGAGAACAAGCTAGGACCACAGCAGAGAGAGCAAAGGTGATAACTTAGGAAATAAAGTTAGATGATGAGTATAATCAAGTGAAGCTTTTTACTTCTTAATAAAACCTACTCTTAGAGAAATGAGAAACCACTGGAGGATTTTTTTAAAGATTCTATTTATTTATTTGACACAGAGAGAGAGACAGTGAGAGAGGGAACACAAGCAGGGGGTAGTGGGAGAAGGGAGAAGCAGGCTTCCCACTGAGCAGGGAGCCCAATGTGGGGCTCAATCCCAGGACCCTGAAATCATGACCTGAGGCAAAGGTAGACACTTAATGACTGAGCCACCCAGGCACCTCCCATTGGAAGATTTTGAACAGAGACAGAAGGACATCATCTGATTGAAAGAGAGTAACAGTGGAATCACAAGACAAATCAAGAAGAAATTGATACAGAGGATGGTAGGTCAGACCAGTAAGGATGGTACAACTTGTTGGATAATGAATGTATTTTGAAGCAGAGCTAGAAGATTCCCCTCTAGAAATTATATTGGACATGAGGAAAAGAAGAAACTAGATTACTCCCAACATGTAGGTCCCAGTAACTAGAAGTTGACATGTATCATTCCATAATATTTTTACTTTTACTAAGAAGGTATATTTTCAAAAATAATATCTGTTATTGTGTACGGTTTAAAAATGTTTATAAGTGGACCATGTTTCTAATGTATAATTTTTGAAATTTATCCACATAAATCCTTATAATCTAGTTCAGTAATATAACTACTCTAGTATTTTACTATAGGACTACATCACACTTTTTATATTGTTCTACTAAGAGTACTCTGGTAATCTCTATTTTTCATTATTGCAAACACTGGCATATAAATCTCTTGTATGTATCTCTTTGGGCCTACATCTAAGAGTACATCAAACAAAACATCAAAAGTCAGAACTACTATGGGGGCACCTGCGTGGCTCAGTGGGTTAAGCCTCTGCCTTTGGCTCAGGTCATGATCCCAGGGTCCTGGGATTGAGCCCTGCATCAGGCTCTCTGCTCAGAGGGGAGCCTGCTTCCTCCTCTCTCTGCCTGCCTCTCTGCCTACTTGTGATCTCTCTCTCTGTCAAATAAATAAATAAAATCTTTTTAAAAAGTCAGAACTACTATGTACATATAGCTTTCCTCTTCTTTGAATAATTCCAAATTAATTTTCACATTCAATATACTAATGTATACTCCCACCAGCAATGTATAAGTTCTTTTCCCACACACATGTAAAAACTTGAGATTTTCTGGTCTTATATTCTGTCAGTCTGATGAGCTAATGAGGAATATTTTTTAATATGGATTTCTGATTATTAGTAAGGTTGACCATTTACATATATACACCACACACACACACACACCCCTTTTGGGTTCTATCTATAAATTGCAGATTTCCAACTTTTGTCAATATTTCTATATTCTTGACTAATTCTTCACATTGATTTCTGGAAGTTCTTTATATAATCTATAAAATTATTTATCAGTCATATGGATTACAAGTATCTAATAGTCCATGGCTTTTTTTCATTTTATTTATTCTTTCTTTTGTCTAAATAAGTTTTTCCTATTCATGTGATTAAATTTATCATCCTCTCTTCATTGTTATATTTTATACAAAAAGTATATGTACATATGTGCATATACTTCAATGAATCCTTTCCTAATATAATATCATAAGGGGGTTCTCTTATTTTTCTGTAAGCTTCTGTGTGTGTGTGTATGTGTTTAAGTAGGTTCCATGCCCAACATGGGGCTTGAACTTACTACGCTGAACCTGAAAATCACATGCTCTACCAACCTGCATTTTTTTTGCTTTTCTGACCTGGGTCCTAAATTTTCAAATTTCTCTATATATTGTGATATAGATATCTAATTTTATACTTTACAATATGACAGATTTAACCAACATTTATTTACTGAAAAATGATTTCATCATTGATACTTATGCCTATCACATATAAAATTTCCTCATCACTTAAATGAAATCTTATGCATATAGTTTTTTGTCTGTACCATTTGTA
>PISX010030655.1:0-18358 GCA_004024625.1 Mellivora capensis | reverse complement strand
AAACCAAAAATGGTTTCTTTGCCACAAGAGTTATAGTAAGCATCGAAGGTCCGAAGGTCCGTGGTGGGCAGTCAGGGTGGGGACCTGGGGACAGTCCCTAGGACAAAGTGCCTGGGCAGCTGCTTGCACTCCTCCCAGGACTCCTGTTATAAGGCGGGGGCGGGGGGGGGGGCGAACCTCCAGCAAAGAGCTCCGGGCTGACTTGCCCAATTTGTAACTGAACCCAGGCTGGGGAGCCCAACTCACAGCAGAGCCAAACTGCGAGATACTGAGGATAGAGCAAGGAAAGAATGTATTGCAGAGGCAGCCAATCCAGGAGTGCGGGGAGCACGCCTCAACTCCACCTCCCTAAAGGAGGATAGTCTGGGCTAGTTAAAGGCAAAGCAAAGAAAGTTCGGGGTAAAAACTTTCAGCTGTGCCTAGTAGTCCTGTTAACCCTTTGGTTGCTGGTTCCATTTCCACATAGGCACTTCACGGGTTTTACTTGGATTTTAGGGAACCATTCGGAAGTGTGGGGTTCTGTGTAACACATTACAATTTTTCCTATTTAAAATGGATATGGAGGGATGACTGGGTGGCTCAGTTGGTTAAGCGTCTGTCTTCCATTCAGGTCATGATCCCAGGGTCCTGGGATTGAGCCCCGCTTCAGGCTCTCTGCTCAGCTGGGGGTGGGGGTCTGCTTCTCCCTCTGCCTCCTGCTCAGCCTGCTTCTGCTTTCTCTCTCTTTCAATCTCCATCAAATAAATACAATCTTTTTTTTTTTTTTTTAAAGTGTGCCCAGGGATGCCTGGGTGGCTCAGTGGGTTAAGCCTCTGCCTTGGGCTGGGGTTATGAGCTCAGGGTCCTGGGATCGAGCCCCACATCAGGTTCTTTGCTCAGCAGGGAGCCTGCTTCCTCCTCTCTCTCTCTGCCCACCTCTCTGCCTACTTGTGATCTCTCTCTCTCTCTCCGTCAAATAAATAAAATCTTTTAAAAAAGGTGTGTCCATAGATAGACTTGTACATGAACATTCATTGTGTGTTCTTTGTTATAGCCAACTGTCTGCCAGCAGACGAATGGGTAAATATTTTTAGTATATCCATAAAACAGGACACTATTCAGCAATACAAAGGAACAGACTATTGGTGAGCACATGAATGAGCCTCAGAATAACGATGAGAGCTGAAAGTTGCCAAAACAACAAAAAAAGAGTACACACTCATGACAGCATTGATATAAATCTCTAGAAAATGCAAACTCTGGAGACACACCATGGATCAGTGGTTGCGTGGGACTTGGGTGATGGGGGGGAGGGAGGGACTACAAGGAAAACTTTCCAGCATGAGGAATATACTCACTATCCTGACTGTGGTGTATCTCCATGAAAGCTCATCAGAGGCTATACTTTAAAAATGTACAGTTTGGGGGCACCTGGGTGGCCCAGTGGGTTAAGCCTCTGCCTTCAGCTCAGGTCATGATCCTGGGGTCCTGGGATCGAGCCCCACATCGGGCTCTCTGCTCAGCAGGGAGCCTGCTTCCCTTCTTCTCTCTCTGCCTGCTTCTCTGCCTACTTGTGATCTCTGTCAAATAAATAAATAAAATCTTTAAAAAAATAAAAAAAATTTAAAAAGTACAGTCAGTTGACAATTACACCTCAAAAAAAAAAAAAAAAACCTATTAAAAATAGGAAATACCTTTCCAGTTAGCATTTTTCGCATAGAACCTCCGATGGTCATGAACATGATTTTTTATTCCTGACGTTAAGCGGAAAATGCTTCTATGTGGAAGACGGGATTAGTGACCTTGCCACACAAGTCCTCCCAGCCCAGGGGCCCTGCAGGTCCTTATTCTGAACTCTGCAACTCCTGCGGGTGTCAGGAGGAGGAAACCAGAAGGGTCTGGGGGCTCCCTGACTCCTAGGTTCTAAAAGCACCTGTACCTGCCTCCCCTTAAGCCTTCTTTAGCCTCAAACTTGCCGGTCTCCCCACATCCCTGTTGGGCGGCCTTCCGGTCCATGCTCCGCGCCGATCTGCTTTCTCTGGCCTGCAGAGAATCTGAGAAAGCCAACGTGAGCCCAGGCCTTCTGGAAGAGGCTTTCCAAAGCGGCCCATGTCCTCCTTGTACCCGTGCGAGCCCGACACAGCCGGCTCCCGCGGACTCCGGGCTGTTTCTGAGCGGCGCCCAAGCGGGCGGCGGCGGTGGCTGCGATGTGCGCGGTCGGCCACCAGGTGGCGCCAGGCCTCCCGCGCGGTGCACCTGCCCGTGGGAGGTGCCGCCCTCCAGGTATGTCTCTCCCTACTGGAGGGAGACAAGCCCGAGCAGAGGCGTTGAGAGGCCGCCTGTGAGGGGGCCGAAGCCGTTCTCTGGGTTCCTCTGGGCACTGGGGCCGATCTGAAAAGGTCTATCTGCGATTTCCCCTCCTACCCACCGACGCCCCGTGGCTGCAAAGCCCTGGTTTGGGACCTCTCCAGGCATCCCCTCTCCGCAGCGACCGTTCTAGAGATTCTGGTTTAAAGATATTTCTGTCCTTACGTAAACGTTTTTTCACTTTAGCTGTACTTGTGAATCACCTGGGGGGCCTGAAAAATCCCGATTCCCCGGGACATATAGAACTTCCCTCACCTTTCACTGATCAAAGCAAGTCACAGAGCCACATCTAATTTCAGGATGCCCAGGAGAAACAGCTGTCTTTGGTGGTCAGCACAAACATCACAGGCCTCCCGGCGGCTCAGTTGGCTGAGCGTGTGTCTTCAGCTCAGGTCATGATCCTGGAGTCCTGGGATTGGGCCCCATGTCAGCCTGTGGGCTCAGCAGGGAGTCTGCTTGTGCTCTCTCTCGCTCTCTCTCTCTCTCTCTCTCTCAAATAAATAAATAAAATCTAGGGGCGCCTGGGTGGCTCAGTTGTTTAAGCTGCTGCCTTCAGCTCAGGTCATGATTCCAGGGTCCTGGGATGGAGCCCCGCCTTGGGCTTCCTGCTCAGCGGAGAGCTCGCTTCTCTCTCTCCCTCTGCCTGCCACTCTGCTTACTTGTACTCTCTATTTCTCTGTCAACTAAATAAATACAATATTAAAAAATAAATAAATTAAAAAAAATTTTAAAAACCCAAGAGAGGGACGGCTGGGTGGCTCAGTTGGTTAAGCGGCTGCCTTCGGCTCAGGTCATGATCCCAGCGTCCTGGGATCGAGTCCCACATCGGGCTCCTTGCTCGGCAGGGAGCCTGCTTCTCCCTCTGCCTCTGCCTGCCACTCTGTCTGCCTGTGCTCGCTCTCTCTCTCTCCCTCTCTCTCTGACAAATAAATAAATAAAAAAACAAACCCAAGAGAAATAGAAAACTAGTGAAGAAAAGAGGTACCAAAGAAGATGATGCAGGGATTTTATAGGTAAGTACTCTCTAATTTAAATGATACTCTCTAAAGAATAGATCACCCTGAAGCTATTCAAATTATTTTCAGGTGCAAAGCTCCCTTATGTGTCTTATGAAGTGAGCATTATCTTAAAATCTGATAATATTCATCATATAAAAATACATTATGGATTGGGGGCGCCTGGGTGGCTCAGTGGGTTAAAGCCTCTGCTTTCAGCTCAGGTCATGATCCCAAGGTCCTGGGGTTGAGCGTGGCATCAGGTTCTCTGCTCAGCGGGGAGCCTTCTTCCCCCTCTCTCTCTGCCTGCCTCTCTGCCTACTTGTGATCTCTCTGTCAAATAAATAAATAAATAAAATCTTTAAAAAAATACATTATGGATGAAGCTCAATTGTGGAGGTGTGTGCGAGAATTACAATGAAATTATTAGCAAACTGACTGCAGACATGTAGTAAAGGAATAATAACAGCAAAGGCTTTAGGTAGTACCTACTGTGTGTCAGGCACTGTTCTAAAGGCTTTGCAATGTTCACTAATTTAATTTTTACAATGATTTACTGTTTAGATGTTACTATTACTATCCCCCTTTTATAGACGGGGAAGAAATGCTTGGATTCTTGTTATATTCCTTGCTTTAGAGCTGAGATGAAAAATGTACAGTGAAGGCGAATGGAGAATGGCCGCTCACAGGTGCTTCCTGCACATCATTTCCTGGCCCTAAGGGAATGTATACTTGTGGGCCCTGCTGTCAGTTTGGGGAAAAGGTGGAGTAATGTAAGTATCACACAAGATACTTACTTAATGTAGTCATCTCTTCGTTTTTGCTGAGTGGAGGCTCATATGTGTAGGGGCTGTAAGAATCGGAGTCAAATCAGCGAAGCCGATTTGAGGGAAGAGAGACAGTAAGGGAGGAGTAAAGGCTGCCTCCCAGCTCCCCACACACTCAGTCCCTCCTTTTCTTCAGAACCCTGCAAAGCTGCTCTTTCATCTTCTTCTGTAGATTCAGAGACCTCTGGTGACTTCAGACCTCCCTGATTCAACTCTGAAGACTGGATCACATTTCAGAAACATCCATCTCCTTCCATCGAGCCAAGTCTGTGTCTACTATTTTACTCATTTCTTGAATCTCAACTTCTTTCAAGCCCCCCAGGAGGCTGGAGAGAAATGGCAGTGAGTTAGCACCCTGGTCTGGGTTGTAGGAAGTGGGGAGGTAGGTCATGCATGAATTGGTCCTTTCTTTCTCTCTCAGGGGTTGGTTGCTAGGCCTGCTCTTCTCGGGTGTGTAAGGGACAGCCAAGTCCCCCTCCAAGAGCCCAGTGTTCCCATCTCTCCAATTCCACCAATGGGTAAAATTCTGAAGGTCCCACATTCTTTGGTCTGAGCTGAGACACTTCTGGAAAGATTAGGGCAAGACACGGGAGAAAGAAGATGGGTTCTCTGATCCTTCCTGTGTGTTGGCTACTGTGGTGAACAAAAGAAACTCCTTGGCTTCCTTGTACTTACACTCTTGAGGGAGGGGGTCCAAGCAATAAACAAATAAAAAGGAGAGGCCAGTCAAGGAAGGTGGAGAAAGAGTGCTACTTGATCCTTGGGGTTTGGAGGAGTCCTCTGTAGCGGGGACGCACCGGAGCCAGAAGGTGGCGAGGGAGCGGGCCAGGCTGATATCTGGGGGACAAGTATTTCAGACAGAGGGAACGGCAAGGACAAGAGTGCAGAGGTGAGATCGCTCATGGGCTGTCTGAGGAAAACAGTGTGCGTTACTAATTCAGGCTTAACGGAAATGTGGAGAATTAAGGTCAGGCTGTGGGGATCTCGGCAGCTGGATAATAGCGTCCCCGCTGCTGGCCAGGTCTTATCTCCCAGGCCAGGCTCTCGGGAGCCATCTGGCACTCCAGTTCTCTATCTTTACCAAGAGGTTAGCCAGTAATTGTCTATTATTCTAATAACCCAAACTGACCCATCATACGTTTTTTGAAACCAACAGAACAGTGCTTCTGAAATGTTAATTTTTAAGAACAACAGTGAATGTCTCGATGGACTTGCTTCCAGGAGCACAGTCGGCACCGAAGTCCTGTCCTGGGACAAGAAGAGCAGATGACAAAGTCCACTGAGCCCAGAGTAGAGATTTGGAATCTTCATCCTTATCCTTAAACCCCAAAATAACCTCAGGGTGTCCTGGTTTGATATTTACTCTGCAAGTTTATTTGACATGCATCTAAATTTCCTCCTTTCAGGCTCAAGACAGTCCTGATATTTGAAGGAGAGCCATAAAAGGACAGCTTGCAAATAGCTCCTTGTCCCACAGTGATATGATTGAAGGCTCATTTTACTGAAGGCACGCTGCAGGGACAAGCCTGTCTGCTTGGGGGAAATGCGGCACGAATAACTACAGTAAATAACCGGGGTGGGGGGGACATGTATAGAAACGGGGTCTAGAGATCTGCTTCTCTTAAGGGCCAGAGAGTAACTATTTTAGTTTTTGTGGGCTAAGAGGCAAAATCAAAGATATTATGTAGGTACTCACATAATAATACAGAAAGCACATTGTTGATGAGACTTATAATATTGAGTACAATTTATTCTTAACAGAGGTCTATTGGTTAGAAGAATGGATTTGGGAGGGATAATGTTTTGCTTAATTGGGGTTGAAAATTAGTGTTCCTTACATGTTCTTAGCTCACAGGCTATACAAAAATAGGCAGATGAAAGGATTTGGCCTATGGGCCATGGTTTGCCAACCCCTGGTATAGAAAGTATTGTTTCAATGTTTAAAATGGGCCTGAGGTTCCAGCTAACATTACAGGGAGAGAAAAAAGGGGGGAGAGAGAGAGAGAGAGACTTGAATGGATTAGAAGACATATATTGACACTCTTTGCAGATAATAGGACCATACACCTATAAAACCAACAGAATCCATAAAGTATTAGAACTGATTTTGTTGTAACTAATCAAAAAATGTCATCAAGCTTGCTAAAGAAATCAACTTATGAAAACCAATACTGTTTCTCTATAGCCAGCGAGAACTCATGATAACAACTAGTGGTTACAAAAACCGGAAACCAAAACAGAGTCGAAGCATGTAGGAATCAACAACCATGAATACACAAGAAGATGACTAAGGAGAAAACTTTAAAACTCTTAAAAAAATTAGGCATAGAAGATAATCTGGATAAATTGGCAGACTTCGGGTTCACTTTGTGTTGGTTCAGTGAAGACCTTCAAAACTTGTACTGCGGTGACTTGTTAAGCAAAGCAGAAAATCAGGGGCACCTGGGTGGCTCAGTGGGTTAAGCCTCTGCCTTCAGCTCAGGTCATGATCCCAGGGTCCTGGGATCGAGCCCCGCATCGGGCTCTCTGCTCTGCAGGGAGCCTGCTTCCCCCTCTCTCTCTGCCTGCCTCTCCGCCTACTTGTGATTGTTGAGGTCCGTTACCAAAGGAACGAGACAGAGACAAAGTGAAAGTTATGCAAAGCCTTATTCTATACCAAGCATTAGAAGTCAGACTGACCTGCCACGGCCGCCTCCGAAGAGAGCAACCCCCTCCCGATCTCACAGGCTGGTTTCATAGGGCATAACCGCAGACCCAGGGTACGTGGCTTCTGTTGTTAAGGCGTTTACTCCCGGAATCGATACCCGGAACCACACCAGGAACTACTGGGGCATTTATTCCCAGAATGAAGTCCGTGGATGTAAACAACAATATGCTACCTAGGCAATATGGAGTTGCTCTGGCTAAGCAGGCCCTAATAGTTAAACAGGTTTTAACATTAAATTGGCCCTAACAGTGATCTCTGTCTGTGAAATAAATAAATAAAATCTTTAAAACAAAACAAAAACAGAAAATCAACTCAGGACACATGTCTCCCATTCCACTGGATGCCAACACACTTTCCTCACTGTATTTTGATGCCCAAGCAGAGTTTCCTTGCGTATATTTTTAACTCCTGGAAGGAATTGTGGCATATTTGACCTACAGAGTAATCCTAATTCTTACTTGTCTGCCTTTGAAATATTGCTCACTGGGGCTCTTTGCAGCAAATTTATTTCCCTTCCTTAACTCAATTTTTTTCCAGGCCCTAAGAATGTGTTGATGGGTAGTGAGGTGAGAGTAGGATGATAAGAAATTAAAAAAAAAACAAAAACAAAACCTTAGGATTTAAATATCATGGTGGAGAATCCCTGGTCGGACTTGGCTGGGAGCTGGGGCCTCCAGTTCCTGAGCAAAGTGTACCAAGAAGCAGCAGCATAGCTCCTGGTAGTGGCAGGTTCCGCCATCTTTTGTGTGATCCCTGATTCCATTAGATATTCTAGAAGATATTTAAATGGGTCTGAAAACACGATGCCTTTCTCTCTGTGTGTCTTTTTGGTGAAATAACCCGCCTGGGTTGACATCAGCAAGATGGCGGAAGAGGCGGTGTGAGCCCTCATCCCCTCACAGAATCACCTGTTTTAGGCACCGCTCCCGGGTGAGGATCCCTCTGTGGGAGTTGGGAAGTACACCTGGGAGGTTCCAGCACCCAGGTGGAGCAACATAATCCAAGACTAGAAGCACTGAAGAAAGTTAAAGGAATAGTTTCACTTCACCTGTGTTACCGCCCCCCTGGGTGGCACAGCATTGGCATCTCTGGGAACTCGTAAGAAAGCAGAATCTCAGGGAGGGTCACGGCTTCTTTACCCCAAAGTGAAGCAGTTGTAAGCAGCGGCTGTGAAGTGGCAGTCAAGTCTTAGTAGGACACAAGTAGGACGTAAGGCTGTGCGGTAAAAAGTCACAAGCCTGTAGGCAAAGAAGGTGTTAAGGGCCCACCGCACCCAAATCCTTTGTTTCCAATGAGCTCAAAGTAGCCACTTTAAATTAAGAAAGGGAGATGTGGTGGGAAGGGCATAAATGCCAATCCAGAAAATCCCAGCGTTTCCAGGCTTAAATCTATGCTTGAATAGGATTTTTGGGGATCTGGTTATCGATACAGGAGAAGTCAAGAGTTAAATGCATCCCTACCACCGTCTTTGAAGAATTTGCATTGCCAAAAGAAATTTAGGTCTAGCCTGTAGCAAAAGCATGTGACTCTTTAATCCTCAAAGTAATCTCTCCAAGCTTTGACAAGCGGGAACATCGGTGTGGCTGGTGGTGCAATGAACTAGAAACTTCCAGAGCCAGGGCCACAGAGGACAGTGGGCATAAGACCACGTTTCCACCACATTCTCCTTTCTCTCACTTCCTACAACTCAGCTTAACCACACAGATGAAGACAATTGTTCTAGGGTTGGAGAAACAAGATAGAAAGAACAGAATTTCCAGTCAACGTGGAACGCTTGCTTCAGATTGTTTATGGGAGGACAAAATTAATTCTATCCTCATTAAATCACACCGGATTATGGTAGGGTTCCCCCCCACCTTTTTTCCTTTTTCCTTTTTTTAATAGCAGGCAAGGTAGATAAACTAATGAAGTGTCCCAAACTGAGATCTTGAGGTCCTTCCCCACTACACTGGTTCCTCCAGCTGACTGGAGAAAATGGCAATTCCATCCTCCTAGTTGCCCAGGCCAAACTCCTTGGAGGGTCCCATGTCCTAGCCCCTAAGGACGCACAGCATTAAACCAGACCTAGCATTTGTGATTTAGGTTGATGCCTCCCAGAATTCCAGGCAGCACATGAATAGAGTGGGTCCCAGTTCTAGTCCTAAAAAGATTAATACTCTTCAACCAAAGATCACCAGGAACATACTGGAGTTGAACAAATTGGGTTAATTATTGCAGGAAGGAAGAGCGTCACCATGGGGGACCATGAGCATCTCAGTAAGAGAGGGTTAGGAAGAACCTACTACAGGATTTGGGGAGGCTCTGGGGAAGCTCTAGATTGGGTGCAGTCAGAAAGCAGGGGCAAATCAGATTGGTTATCTTAATAAATCTTATCCATAAGGAGCAGACATGGGCATGAGGATAAAAAAGTAGAATTCACTCATTTTAGCAGGGAAAGGGGGCATATTTACCCAATGACCTTGTTTTTATGATCTCAGAGTGACATAGTCTGATGTTGATGTTTGATGAGATTGTTTGTGTCTAATAGCATCAACAATGGTCTAGCTGTGAGCATCATGCCAACTTGTGATAACACTGAAGCCTAGTGGTGGGAGTCAGGCTGGTTCCAGAATAGCAGGGACTGGTTTTTTTTTCCTTCTTAAATGGGTGGTGGTATCTCCTTTGCAGGCCACAGGCAGTCAGCTTCCTTCTGTGACCTCACTGGTCACTGTGACACTTGCTCCCAACCCTGCATGAGTCACTGCATGAGGGACCCAGCTCTGTACTCAGAACCGAGGAGGTGCTGCTCTGGCTTATTTGCCTGCATCATTTCTTTCTTTCCCTGCCTTGCCCTTCCATTTCCAGAATGCTCTGCTTCTGATCTACAGACATCTTTACTCTTTGCTTGCCAGTATTCTGAACATTTCTTGACTCATTTGCATAAAGTGTCTGGAGTTGGAGGGTAGGTCTCAGTGTGAGCTCAAGCTGCCCATCTTGACCTGAGAACAACAGGGGGTCTTTCTGTGCCTCCCTCTTGGCTGTCATATGATGCTATCCAGCCATCTCCCATCATTAATGCGGCCTTCCTTGTATTGTTATTGTTGGTAATGTCTTAAGTATTCTCAAGGGTATGTTAAACCACGCTCCTCTGGGTATTAGCTGTTCAATCCCTGAAGTGTTAACATTTAAAAATTAGGGGTCTGGGACACCTGGGTGGCTCAGTTGGTTAAGCGGCTGCCTTCGGCTCAGGTCATGATCCCAGCGTCCTGGGATCTAGTCCCACATCGGGCTCCTTGCTCGGCGGGGAGCCTGCTTCTCCCTCTGCCTCTGCCTGCCACTCTATCTGCCTGTGCTCGCTCTCTCTCCCTCTTTATCTGACAAATAAATAAATTTTTAAAAAAAAAAATTAGGGGGTCTTATGGGGTGCCTGGGTAGCTCAGTCGGTTAAGCATCTGCCTCCGCCTCAGGTCATGATCTCAGGGTCCTGGGACTGAGTCCTGCATCAGGCTCCCTGCTTATCGGGGAGTCTTCTTCTGCCCCTCCCCTCAACTCGTGCTCTCTTTCTCTCTTGCTTTCTCTCTCTCTCTCTCAAATAAATAAAATCTTTTTTTTGACAGTTAAGCTTTTTTTTTTTTTAAAGATTTTATTTATTTATTTGACAGAGATCACAAGTAAGCAGAGAGGCAGGCAGAGAGAGGGGGGAAAGCAGGCTCCCTGCTGAGCAGAGAGCCCGATGGGGTGGGGGTGGGGGGTGGGGGTCAATCCCAGGACCCTGAGATCATGACCTGAGCTGAAGGCAGAGGCTTAACCCACTGAGCCACCCAGGTGCCCCCAAAATCTTTAAAAAAAAAAAGGAGTCTTAGGGGCACTTGGGTGGCTCAATAAGTTAAACGTCTGACTCTTGATTTCGGCTCAGATTGTGATCTCAGTGTCCTGGGATCAAGCCCCAGGTTGAGCTCCATGCTCAGTGGGGAGTCTGCCTGAGATTCTCTCTCTCTCTGCCCCCTTAAATCAATCAATCTTTTTAGAAAATGAGGGGTCTTAGATTTTCTTGAGATCTGGCATCAGCGGGATGGCTATGCCATCTGACAGACTTGTTGCATCACTGTGTGGTACACCTGAAACTAATGTAACATTGTGTATCAACCATCCTTCAATTAAAAAAAAAAGAGGGATCTTCCCTTGACTAGTTGACTTTTTACATAGCCTTTTGCCATATTTCAGCCAAGCAGACCAAATGCTGAGGTCTGGAGCATTAGGTCTGAACCTAACTTATTCTTCTGACCTGGACGCAGAGTACGATGTGGGGAGAGCCACATGCCTCTAAAGTCTTCCCTCGCTAGCCTTATGTCCATAATGACCAAGGCATTCCTTTTGTAAGACAACCCCACCCAGGTCTTGCTAAGTTTTACGCTATTGCAAAAGGTTTATGAGTGGAGGAGGATCTTTAATTTCCCTTTCCCCAAAGCCTGTAAGCTCCCCAAAGAAGAGGCTGATAGCATTTTGGCCCCCTTGGTGCCTTCTGACTGTAGCAAGTGCAAACTGTGTAAGGTAGGGATTGCTCACACTTGATAGAATTTCACTCAGTAGATAACCGTAGTGATTGAAAGAGCTTTACCAAGAGAATGGAAGGACACTGACCATCTCCTAGGATGAATGACATGGAGAAGCTGAGAAATGGGGACATGTCCTGAAACATGTTGAGCCGGTACCAAAGTCAGCAGCATCTGTCTGTCAGCACCCCATTGAAAAAGAGAATTCTAGGATGGGACAAATTCTGGGCACAGTTGTCTTATCAGGTCACTAAGATATAGACAAATCAAAGGGTAAACAGCATTCATAGGGACAGATAATTACTGCAGAGGAGGGAGAAACTCAGGAACGATTCTGAGAAGCTAGAGAAGGATTATGGGTTCAGAGGTCACCCCCCCATTCATTTGTCGTCAGCCCCACGTCTCTCATATACACAAAGACAAAGTCCACAGGATTGCAAGGCTAATCATTTATTGACCAGGTAAAAGAAGGTTTATTCATGGTAGAGTTCTCCTGGGTATGGCAAAGAGAGTTGGAAGTTAGGAGGAAATCTTTGATTCTTGGTTGGTTGATCAGTTTTCCTAGACAATTAGGGAAGATCCTGAAAATGCAGACAGAGCTAATGCTTCCACAAGTGATAATGATGGAAATCAGGTCCCAGAACTTGTTACTAGATGGTGTGGGGACCATGGAAGGGAAGGATCCTGGAGCCCAGATGAGGAAATATTCACTCAGCACTAAATCAGCAGATGAAAAAGAGAACACAAAAATGTATTAAGCACTTCGTGGATTGAATTAAGAGCAAAATTTTTTTTCTATTATCAAGCCAAATGGTGAAGAAGATATCAACCTGTATTCTAACCTACGTTATTTGTCAGAATAGGAGAGGGAGGGCAATGAGTAAATGCCTTTTTTTTTGTTGCTGATTTCATCTTAATCTTCCCCAAACTGAATCTATGAAACAAAGAAAGGAAGCAAAGAGACATTTTGAAGAGTTTTTGATAAATGGAGAGAGAATGGCAAAGCCATAGCTACCTTTTATTAAAGGCTGACTTTATGCAACCCACATTATCTCAACAAAGCTCCACAATAAATCTAAGCTAGGAAACCAAAGAGAAAATTCAGAGTCTATTTTCCAGCTTACAAGACAAGCATGCATTCAGACAACTCTAGTCTGAGATGAGAAGTTAAAGATGTGCAGAGATCAAAGGAAGAAATGTTTGCCATAAATTAGAGGGTGAGATGGCCTTCTGGGCATGGAAGATAGACCATGAACACAGAAACGGGTGTGTGTGCACGAATATTCAGGAACGAGTATGAAACTCACACCCTGTTACTCTTTCTCCTTTTCAAATGTTTAAGTCCTAATCATTTTTAGCATGTCATCAGTTACTGAGGTCTTTCACCAGCATTATGTCTACGCGGTAACTCGGTAATTGTTGTTCCCCTTGTATTTGTTTAGGTCATTTGTTCAAAAGCTCACGGTAGGAATGAGTCCTGAACCTAGCCACTCCAATTCCACATCACAAGCTCTCCTTACAAGCTTCCTTACCAAATTATTTTCATTATCATCTTTGGACACAAACCCCTAATGCTTCTGGAAGGCACTCATCCCTGGGCCACCCTCTCCAGCAGAGATCACCAACCTGGAGTCCTGGTCCTCTTCACTCCCTCGGGCCTGTAGACACCGATCTGGAGAGACAGAGCACATGTGAACACTGACCCCAGTTTACTTTCCAGGGTAAGACAAAGGGGACCCATTGGGGGGATTGCCTTCTCTTGGTTTTTTCCCCTTCAGTAACATCGGAATTTAGGAAGGGAAAACCAAAAATAGCTAAACTTACCAACTTTGGTCAGGTCGATTATGTTTTCCTTAACAATTCCATGTTTTTGGCAATATTTCACAAACCTTTTCTTGACTTCTTCACTCACATCTGGTTCTCGGGCTGTGGGAAGAGTGACAGGAACTGTTGTGTCTTAAGTATGTCATTGAGGCTCATGAGGGGGCGGCTCCAGATGGACGGGGAAATGGACAGCACCCAATTAGTGTTGTTTGGGACAACAATTGGGAGGACCACTTTGTCTCCAGGCTTACCTTCCTTCCTCTCCTTCCCCACCCCAAGATGAGTGTCAGCGTGAAAATACTCTACCATAGAGCTCCATCAGTTGGAATGTGTGCTCCTCCTTGAAATTCTCAAGATGAAACACAATATAGTCAGTGTAGTCTGTTTCAACGATGCTAAATAAATTGTATCCGTCATCTGTGGAGGAAACAGAACAAGGGAAGCAAGGGAAACCCTTTACATGGTCTCACCCACAAAACAAATTCAAGTGCATATGGTGGAAGAGATAGAGAGTGATATCTAATGCCTTCATCTACATCTCCCGTGGGCTTCATGAGGCAACATCCCAAGGGATATTGGTACAATGACTACTAGTAGTAGAAAAATTTAACCAAAGTGGCAACTTATGCTCTATCATCCTCCCTGAGACTCACCTACCACTCCTGACCATCTCTGCCAACACTGGTTCTCTGTCCTCTCTACAAGCCCCACTGGCTTTCCATACCCAGTGCTATATGCTGAGCAATGTGCTGTGGCAATGGCCCACCAGACATCATCAGAAATTGGGCAGGGGATGAGAAGCTGTCCTGCCACTTGTTTTTCTGCCAATTTTCTTTCCTTGGTGGACGTACATATAACCAAACTGCCTTCTTTATCTGATGGTATGATGTGCCAGGCATTGGCTTTTGTATGCAAGATTCTTCCTGATTCAGGATATTGTCTATTAGATGGCCCCCATTATATCATGTGCATAAACACTGATTGGGAATGGGTCAAGATTCTGAAGATATTGGGGTTTAGTAAATTCTTGGGCTTGGAAGTAGAATATAGAAAGACGTTTTCATGTACTTACACACAACACTATATTCACCATCCTTTTCTGTTTTGTCAGAAATCAGAGAAATTTCAGTACACTTTCCATCCACTCTGTAAAACAGAAAAAGCTGACGTCCCTGGGGGTGGGACTAGCTCCCCCACACTCTACTTAGGAGTTTCTGATTCCACTTAACTTGAACACTTTGGAGGTGCCGTTTCCAAAGACCTTTAATTTCATTATTTCACTTCAGGTGACACTTTAAGAATGAATCAGGACTTCCATCACTGGTCTTCTGCCACCATTTCCCGCTATTACTACAAACACCTGGTTAGATAATTAGCCATGGACTCACCACGTGCCAACCTCTCAGAAAAGTGCTCTACAAACATTACCTCACATGGTCCTTGCCAAACACCACAAGGGAATTATTATTATCCTCTTGACCCAAGGGAAATTTGGGGTGGAAAGAGATGAAGTTTCTTGGTCATACAGCAGGTAAGAGAGAGGTTCAAGAGAGAGATATGCTGCCAATTCCAAATCTTGTGCTCCAAACCTATGATTTGAAACTCTCTACCCCTTACCTCCTCTACTCCTATTTTAATTTATTTCTGTCATGATTCTTATCTCTGAATCTAGAAAAGGCCCAGGTTCTCTAGGTCCTGGATCAGTGTCAGGTAATGGGCTCCGATTCTGAGTACAGACCCAGGATGTATGTGTATGCCTGCGTGCCCCACACAGAGTTCCAACACCAAATTCAGACTCCCATGTTTCCTTTCCCAAGTGCAAAAGGCCACACTTACTTTGTATGCATGTTAAAGAACAGAGAAGAGTTTCTCAGGACTTCGATGTGTTTCACAAAAACCCTCATGCTACCACCTTCTTCTATCTTTTCCCTGACATTGGAGGCCAAGAGAATGGAATACCAATATCCTGAAATCTGCAATAAATCAGTAAAATGGGTAAGAAAAGAGGAAAGGGAACACCACAAGAGACACATCACGTGTCTCCGTGAACCCTGGCCTGTGGGCTGGGACTCATCATGGTGACTTGAACGTGGAATTAGACCTCAGGTCAATTGGTGCCACATCTAGGGCTCTTTCAACTGTCCCTCCAGGGAGAAGAGAGGTCCCCCAAACATTGCCATCTTTTCACATGGGACAACGGCTCTTAGTAGAAAGTCTGAGCGCCCGCCCTCTGGTGCGGCCATGTTGCCCCAGATTCCTTCATACCATCCCCAGGTACGAAGCCACTGCACTCTACCAACTTTACCTTCAAATCATCGAAGTTTCTCCTCACGACATCATTTCCTTCCTCATGGGCACAGACTAGAATCAGCCCCAGACACAGCACCAGCAGCTTCATTTTGGCAGGAGATGGTACTGTCTTCCCCACAGATGCTGAGAGGGAGTCTCTCCGGAATGGTGGCTCCACTCCCCAGCTCCCCTGTTTTTGTATCTGGTCTGGGTTTGTTTTTTTTTTTTTTTTTTTTTTTTTTTTTTTTTTTTTTGTCCAGGGGACACCACCTTTCCTCCTCCCACTCCGTGAAATGGTCTGTCATTCACTGGTGTGGGGCCAAGGATTGTTCTTGCCCTTTTGAAACTTGGCAGTCTCATCTCTTTTAGATCTACTTGGTGGCCTTAAATTTCCCAAAACACATACGCAAGAAAAATAGTGGGGAAAAAAAAGAGCCGCCTTTTGGAACCAGATTTAACTGTGGATCTGGCTTGGAATCAGAAAGGCAATGATGTGTGGTGGGAACGCACTATAACTGGGAAGAGGAGTGTGTAGGGGGTATATATTCGACCACTCACATAGTGTGTAGGATTGGACATGCCACCCATTTTTTTTTAAAGATTCTATTTATCCATTTGACAGAGAGAGATCACAGTAGACAGAGAGGCAGGCAGAGAGAGACAGAGAGAGACAGAGAGAGAGAGAAGCAGGCTCCCTGCTGAGAAGAGACTCCCAATGTGGGACTCGATCCCAGGACCCTGAGATCATGACCTGAGCCGAAGGCAGTGGCTTAACCCACTGAGCCACCCAGGCACCCTGCCACCCATTGTTTTTAACTTCAGAAGCAAAGAAACAATCCCTACCAAAGATGACAGTACCTTTCACAAAACATTAAAATAGAGTTGATCAAAGTAGGATCAAATAAAATAATGAAATATGGTTTCTGGTATTCAGTATATTTTAATTTCTTTTCCTTATTCTCTGAACCACTGTGGTTTCCCCCTTCCCCCACAATGAACGGACAAATTGTTTAACCTTGTGTATACCTCACTAGACCATAGGGCCTTGTAAGAAAGATGGAAAAGTGCAAGATGTCATCTGTTCCTTCAGGTAACCTTCAATGGAGTTGGGGAAATGTTTCATCTCCTCAATGAAAACTTGATTCTACAAGCATATGAAATAACCCAACTGAGCAAGACTAAGTCCAAACCATCATAGGTCAGAAAAGGGGTAACACTGAGGAGGTGGTATCACGTAGAACGGGCTTAAGAACCTGGCTTTGGAGTTAATGTAGCTCTGGGCTTCCTTCCTATCTCTGCCATTTTGAAGCTATAAGGCTTCAAAATCTATTCCTCCAAAATCTCTTCCTTCAAAATCTATTCCTCATAGATTACTATAGGGATTCCATGGGATGATGTGTGTAGAACCCTCAGCATAATGTCTGACACATACTGGCCAGAGAATTATTCCTGGAGAAGGTGGGACTTGGCATAGGTCTTTAAAGTTAGGGAGAGTATGAAGATGTGGAGGGCATGTGGGAAGAGCATTGCAGGTGAGTAGGATCTTGGCCCCCAGCTGGGACTTGTCAAAAGCTGTGGTTCATTTATGCCTTGTGCCTTGTCCCCTTCTGCATTACCCCCAAAACAGAAAGAGGCTGGTGTCATGGATGGGACTGGGCACAAGGCAGTGAACCTAGGAACTGTGGCATTCTATCTGCAGCTCCACTGAAAGAGGCACTCCAGGAACACCTGGGTGGCTCACTCGGTTAAGTATCCCACTCTTGATTTTTGGCTCAGGTCATGATCTCAGGGTCCTGAGATAGAGCCCCACATCAGGCTCTGTGCTCAGTGCAGAGTCTGCTTGATATTCTCTCTCTCTCTCTTTCCCTTCTCCTGCTGTGCTAGCTCCCTTGCTCTTTCTCTCAAATAAATAAATAAATCTTAAAAAAAAGAAAGTCACTCCAGCCCCTGTGACTATTCCTAATTCCTGCTCAACCAGCATCCAGGCACTGGGATTTTGAGTTCTATGTAACTTTAGCCACTATGGGTTGGCTTTGGGTTTTCCTGCCCCTTGATGGAAGACTTGACCTTGAATTGGTGGCAAAGGCTGTGTACATTTCTTCCTCCGTTCGCTTAACCAACATCAATATCACAGTAGGGACTTTTTTCTTTTTTTGCTAGAAATAGGAAAATAGATTTTAAATTTATATGAAAAGGCAAAGGGTCTAGAATAGCCAAGACAAATTTGAAAATGATGAACAAGTTGGAAGATTAACATTATTCTATTTCAAGATTTCTTAGTAAAGCTACCATAAGAAAGTGTGGTATTAGCATGATCAACACCTATACGAATGACTGGCTGATTTTTGTCAAAGGATATGATATTTTCAACAAATGATGCTATAACAGTTGGCTATCCACACAGTGAGATGAATTTCAATCCTTACATCATATACAAAACAACACAAAATGGATCATAGACATACACTGAAAACCTAAAACTACAAATTTTTCAAAGAGAACAGAGGAGAAAATCCCCATCACCCTATGTTAGGCAAAGATTTTCTAGGTACAATACCAAAAGGATGAGTCCTAAAACAGCAATTTCATAAATAGGACAGCATCAAAATTAAACAGTTCTGTTCTTTAAAAGTCACAAAAGAATGAAAGAGACAATTTGGGAGAAAATACTTGCAATAATATATATATATTATATATATATGAAATTATATATATTTTATTTGCAAGCCAATAGTAATGAAGATGAGGAATAAAAGGGGAAAAACTAAAATGTGATTTGATTCAATTAAAGACTGACCACTTAAGCCCAGGAGCAGAGGCAGAATTTCTTCCCTTCAG
>PISX010030654.1:0-12737 GCA_004024625.1 Mellivora capensis | reverse complement strand
TATCTCCCTGATGGCTAGTGATGATGAACATTTTTTCATGTGTCTGATAGCCATTTGTATGTCTTCATTGCAGAAGCATCTGTTCGTATCTTCTGCCCATTTTTTGATATGATTATCTGTTTTGTGTGTGCTTAGTTTGAGAAGTTCTTTATAGATCCTGGATATCAACCTTTGGTCTGTACTGTCATTTGCAAATATCCTCTCCCATTCCGTGTGTTGCGTCTTTGTTTTGTTGACTGTTTCCTTTGCTGTGCAGAAGCTTTTGATCTTGATGAAGTCCTAAAAGTTCATTTTCTTTTTTTAATTAATTAATTAGTTTTTTAAATTTCTTTTCAGTGTAACAGTATTCATTATTTTTGCACCACATCCAGTGCTCCATGCAATACGTGCCCTCCTTAATACCCACTACCTGGCTACACTACCTCCCACCCCCAGACCCTTCAAAACCCCTCAGGTTGTTTTTCATTAGTCTCTCAATACTCATTTCCCCTTTCCAATTTCCCTCAACTCCCTTCTTCTTTCCATCTCCCCATGTCCTCCATGTTATTTATTATGTTCCACGAATAAGTGAAACTTGGGGCATCCCATTACCTTATTTCAAGCTTTACCACAAAGCTGTGATGACCAAGACACCATGGTACTGGCATCAAAACAGACACATAGACCAGTGAAACAGAGTAGAGAGATCAGATATGGACCCTCAACTCTATGGTCAAATAATCTTCAACAAAGCAGGAAAAAATATAGTGTCCAGAAAAGATAGTCTCTTCAATAAATGGTGCTGGAAAATTTGGACAGCTATATGTAGAAGAATGAAACTCGACCATTCTCTTACACAGTACACAAAGATAAACTTGAAGTGGATAAAAGACCTCAACATGATACAGGAATCCATTAGAATCCTAGAGGAGAGCATAGGAAGTAACCTCTTCGATATCAGCCACAGCACTTCTTTCAAGATATGTCTCCAATGGCAAAGGAGACAGAAACGAAAAAAGATGTGTTTTTCATATACACTATGGAGTATTATGACTCCATCAGAATGGATGAATACCCAACTTTTGTAGCAACATGGACGGGACTGGAAGAGATTATGTTGAGTGAAATAAGTCAAGCTGGGAGACTCAATTATCATATGGTTTCACTTATTTGTGTAGCATAACAAATAACACAGAGGACAAGGGGAGATGGAGTGTAGAAAGGTGTTGAGGGAAGTTGAGGGGGAGATGAACCATGAGAGACTATGGACTCTGAAAAACAACCTGAGGATTTTGAAGGGGCGGTGGTTGGGAGGAAGGGGGAGGCACGTTGTGGGTATGATGGAGGGTACGCATTTCATGGAGCACTGGGTGTGGTGTAAAACAATGAATTCTTTTACGCTGGAAAGAAATAAAAAAATAAAAACCACATTGAGATACCACATCACACTATTTAGAATGGCCAAAATTAACAAGACAGGAAACTACGTGTGTTGGAGAGGATGTGGAGAAAGGGGAATGCTCTTACACTGATGGTGGGAATGCAAGTTGGTGCAGCCACTTTGGAGAACAGTGTGTTGATTCCTCAAGACATTAAAAATAGAGCTTCCCTATGACCCTGCAATTGCACTACTGGGTATTTACCCCAAAGATACAGATGTAGTGAAAAGAAAAGCCGTCTACACCCCAATGTTTATAGCAGCATTGGCCACAGTCGCCAAAATGTGGAAAGAACCAAGATGCCCTTCCCAGGACTAATGGATAAGGAAGATGTGGTCCATATACACTATGGAGTATTATGCCCCTATCAGAAAGGATGAATACCCGACTTTTGTAGCAACATGGACGGGACTGGAAGAGATTATGCTGAGTGAAATAAGTCAAGCAGAGAGAGTCAATTATCATATGGTTTCACTTACTTGGGGAACATAACAAATAACACAGAGGACATGGGGAGATGGAGAGGAGAAGGGTGTTGAGGGAAATTGGGGGGGGAGATGAAACATGAGAGACTATAGACTCTGAAAAATAACCTGAGGGTTTTGAAGGGGAGGGAGGTGGGAGGTTGGGGGAGCCTGGTGGTGGGTATTATGGAGAGCATGCATTGCATGGAGCACTGGGTGTGGTGTAAAACTATGAATTCTGTTACACTGAAAAGAAATTTAAAAAAATCTATGAATTCTGTTACACTGAGAAGAAATTTGAAAAATAAATAAATAAATAGCTATTTCCAGCCCCCCCCCAAAAAAATTGTCTATATATTAAAAAAGAATGAACCAAGATAGTGGGAACAAATTAAAAATAAATGTTTTGGGGGGAGATGATCCATGAGAGACTATGGACTCTGAAAAATAACCTGAGGGTTTTGAAGTGGCGTGGGGTGGGAGGTTGGGGGAGCCTGGTGGTGGGTATTGTGGAGGGCACACATTGCATGGAGCACTGGGTGTGGTGTAAAACTATGTATGAATTCTGTTACGCTGAAAAGAAATTAAAAAAATAAAAAATAAAAAAAAATGTTGTATCTTATAAAAAAGAAATTAAAAATAGCTTCACAGACCTGTACCCCTGGGGATAATAATGCATTTTATGTTAATAATAAATACAAATAAAAATAGATGTTCCCTATGATGCTGCAATTACACTACTGGGTATTTACGCCAAATATACATATCTAGTGTAGAGTAGGGCCATCTTTATTGTACCCCAGTTTTTATAACAGCAATGGCCACAGTCGAAAAACTGTGGAAAGAACCAAGATGCCCTTCTGAAGGAATTGATAAGGAAGATGTGGTCAATATACCCTATGGAGAATTATGCCTCCATCAGAAAGGATGAATACTCAACTTTTGTATCGATGTGGATGAGACTGGAAGAGATTATGCTGAGTGAAATAAGTCAAGCAGAGAGAGTCAATTATCATATGGTTTCACTTACTTTTGGAGCATAAGAAATAACACGGAGGACATGGGGAGCTGGAGAGGAGAAAGGAATTGGGAGAAATTGGAGGGGGAGATGAACCATGAGAGACTGTGGACAAGGAGGAAATGAGGGTTCTGAAGGGGAGAGAAGTGGGAGGTTGGGTGAGCCTGGTGGTAGGTACTAAGTAGGACACTGGTTGTGGTACTTAAACAATGAATTCTGAACACTGAAAACAAATTTTTAAAAATAAATATTTTTTCTTAAAAAGAAAGAATTTAATCAACAGGCAACTAAGCCACCTGGAGTAACCACACTCCAATTTCAAGCTAATTACAATGCTGTTGTCATTAAAACAGCATCGTGGTGACATAAAAACAGACACACAGGAAGATGGAACACAACAGAAAGCTTGGAAACTGATAATCCTAGTACTTTTACAACGTTTACTCATTCATATAATAAAGGTATATTTAAACTTGACTCTGATAGAATTCTTAACTCTGAATGGTAGTTTATAATACTGATGTCCTGTTCCAATGTTTCCTACCAAAAAATGCAATTTTTAAAGATTTTATTTATTTATTGGACAGACAAGATCAAAGTAGGCAGAGAGGCAGGCATAGAGAGGGGGGCAGTGAAGCAGGCTCCGGGCCCAACAGAAAGCCTGATGGGTTCTCGATCCCAGGAATCCGGGATCATGACCTGAGCCAAAGGCAGAGGCCTTAACCCACTGAGCCACCCAGGTACCCAATAAATGCATTTTTTAAACAAACAAACAAACAAACAAACAAACAAAAAATATCACATACTGTCCAAGTGCTATCTAAATAAAGTGTTCTACAAACAATGCAATCTTTGTTTTTAACTTGTAAAGAATTGAGCCTATGTTGGGAGCTACTATATACTCAGAAGATATGCAAATAGGGTCTTCCCTCCACTGAATAAAACAGCCCGGCCTGGAAATGCAGCTGGGAGAGGACCTCCAGTCCTGGGATTTCCAGGTGTCCACATTCACTAATCAGGAAAGCACACAGAGAACTCACCTTGGAGTTTGTGCTTGGCTGGGTTTTCCTTTTTACTCTTTTAAAAGGTAATTTATGGATAATAAGAGACATTGAGTATGTGAGTGGATACGAGTGAGAGAAACCATGGGTCTGTGATAGTTTCCTGACCAGGATGTCTTGTGTCTTCAGGTGTCCAGTGTGAGGTGCAGCTGGTGGAGTCTGGGGGAGACCTGGTGAAGCCTGGGGGGTCCCTGAGACTCTCCTGTGCAACCTCTGGATTCACCTTCAGTAGCTATGCCATGAGCTGGGTCCGCCAGCCTCCAGGGAAGGGACTGCAGTGGGTTGTAAGTATTTGGTATGATGGAAGTAACACATACTATGCAGACTCTGTGAAGGGCCGATTCACCATCTCCAGAGACAACAGCACGAACACCCTGTATCTGCAGATGAATAGCCTAAGACCTGAGGACATGGCCATGTATTACTGTGCGAAAGACACAGTGAGGGGACATCAGTGTGAGCCCAGACACAAACCTCAAACTACAAGAGTATCAGACCAGCAGAGGGTGCACACTACTCACCAATTCTGTCTTTAATCCCAGGAGCAGGTGAAAATGGAGTCTATGGCATATTTCCTGTCAGGGTCTGGGGCTTTCTCTCCATAGAGCAGTTTCCCCAGGGGAGCCTTCTTGACATTATTCTGTGCTTACCTATTCCCTCTCTCACTTAGAAACTTAGTTGTAACAGGAAGAAAAATATATTAACATGAGAGAAAAAAAGAGTAAGATATATTGTTTTCCTCTTGTTCTTAAATACCAATAAATTACAAATATCGTGATGCAGATCAGCAAAACCTTTAAAAGAATCTCAGTGGCACTCACCGTGGATCACAAGAACCTCCAGCAGAGCCAGAAGATCACTCACATATACACACACACACACATACACACGGAGAAAAACCTCCACTGAAAAAATAAAATTAAATAAGAGAAAAGAGTAGAAAAACTCTATCACCATCCTGTAATTTCTCTGCAGCAAAGGTGGTCCTAAGAGAGAAATACACAGCATACAGGAGCACCTCTAGAAGAAAGAAGAATCTCAAATAAACAACCTAACATTATACCTAAAGATGGTAGAGAATGGGCAACAACTGAATCCTAAATATAGCAGAAGGAAGGAAATAGCAAGATTAGAGCAGAAAGAGATTATAAAGAAACTAAGAAACACAGAACAGATCAAAGAAACCGGGTCTGATTCTTTGTTTTTAATTAAATTAACCAAGGTATAGTACATCATTGACTTGTTATGTAATATTCAATACTCCATATGTTCAGTATAAAACCCTGTGCTCATCAAGTCCCATAATAATTTGGGGGGAAAAACAATACACCTGAGAATTCTCTACTTAAATTGATCAAAATAGAAGAGAAAGGGCCCAAATAAATAATAAAGAAATCTATCTGGTACAGTGTGTTAAAGTCCTTATTTCCTTGGTGCGTGAACAATGAATTCTGGAACACTAAAAGGAAATTTTTTAAAATGTGGAAAAAAAGTCTGTATTCTTTTTAATGTTCAATTAGCCAACATACATTACATCATTAGTTTTTGTTGTAGTGTTCAAAGATTCATTAGTTGTGTATAACACCCAGTGCTCATCACATCACCTGCCCTCCTTAATACCCATCACCTGGCTACCCCATCCCCCACCACCCTCCCTTCTGTAATCCTTGTTTATCAGAATCCAGAGCCTCTCGTGGTTTGTCTCCCTCTATGATTTCCTTTTTTATTAACTTAATTTTATTTTTTCGTGTTCCAAGATTCACTGTTTATGCACCATACCCAGTGCTCGATGCAATACGTGCCCTTCTTAATACCCACGGCCAGGCTCACCCATCCCTTCACCCCCTCCACTCCAAAACGCTCATTTTGTTTCTCAGAGTCCACAGTTTTTCATGTTTCATATCCCCCTCCAATTTCCCCCAATTCACTTTTCCTTTCCCTCTCCTAATGCCCTATGTTATTCCTTATGCTTCACAAGTAAGTAAAACCGTATGATAATTTACTTTCTCTGTGGTCCTTCTCACTATTCTTTATGTTCCACGTAGAGGTGAAACCATAGGATAATTATCTTTCTCTGCTTGGCTTATTCTACTTGACATAACAGCCTCCGGTTCCATCCTAGATGATGAAATGGTAGGTATTCATCATTTCCGATGGCTGAGTAATATTCTATTGTATATATGGATCACATCTTATTTACCCATTCATATGTGGAAGGACATCTCAGCTCCTTCCACAGTTTCAATATAGTGGATATTAATCCTATGAATATTGGGGTTCATGTGCCCCTTTTTTGAGTACATCTGTATCTTTGGGGTAAATACCCAGTAGTGCAATTGCTGAGTCATAGAGTAGTACTATTTTAAGCTTTTTGAGGAACCTAGACACTGTTTTCCAAAGTGGCTGTATCAACTTGCATTCCCGCCAACAACGTAAGAGGATTCCCCTTTTGCCACATCCTCTCCAACTTTTGTTGTTCCCTGTCTTATTATTTTTAGCCTTTCTAACACGTATAAGTTAATATCTCATTGTGGTTTTGATTCATATTTCCATGGTGAGAAGAGAGGTGGAGAATTTTCTCATGCGTCTGTTGGGCATTTCTATGTATTCTCTGGAGAAGTGTCTATGCATGCCTTCTGCCCTATTCTTGACTGGGTTATTTGTTTTTTGGGTGTTGAGTCTGGTAAGTTCTTTATCGATCTTGGATATCAACCCCTTGTCTGTAGTGTCATTTGCAAATATCTTCTCCCATTCCATAGGTTGCCTTGTAGTTTTGTTGACTGTTTCCTCTGCATTGCAGAATATTTTTTATCTTGATGGAGTCCCAAACGTTCCTTTCTGGTTGTTTCCCTGGCTTTTAGAGACCCATATTGCAAGAAGTTGCTGCAGTTGAGGATCTAAGAGGTTACTGCCTCTGTTCTCCTCTCAGATTTTGATGCAACCCTTATCTAAATGGGTCTTTGGACACATCCCAGTATCCAGCCAGAGTTGTCATTGACAATGTCCACATCACAGAAACCTGTGACCCACACATGTCAGGTGTTTTGTTCCTGGGGATGAAAAAAACATAGGAACCCACCCGCAATAACATAAATATGATCACTCCTGTTTCTTTCCTTCCCTCTGAGCGGTGACATCAGTGGGTCTCTATCCAGGTCCACACATACCCTGGAGCCAGGGTGGACATTCACATCAATCTCGGCAGATTAAGGGCCCAGAGAACACCTCATGAGTTTGAGATTCCCGTGGACCTGGATGCTCTGGGTGTCTCCTACGCTCTACAGTCCACCAGAAGGTAAGTCCATTCTTCCAGGCCCTAAAAAGGTCTAGCTGTGTCCTCATAACTGTATCTGCCAAGTTTTCATGGTCTTCAATCCCTCTATCACGCAGGTAGTGTATTTATTATTTAATTCACATTAACAACCTACAGGGGAGACAGGAGACAAGATCCTGCATCCACAGCTCTGTTCATGAAGACAATGAGAGAAGGGCCTTCACAGAGCACTGATCTAAGTCACTGAGTGCAGTGATGAGGACACAGGTAAAAGGGGGTGACCTGCCCCTGTCAACAGGTGTGAAGTGTCATTGCAGTACAAGAGAAGGCGTTACTTGTGTAAATGTGTGATTGAGAGGTGAGGGTTCACCCAGGAAGTTCCCAGGGGGGTGACACTGATTGGAGCGATGACAAAATCTGACAGCTCTGCCATCCTATTCTGTCCTTTTCACATGAACATACCAGGTCGTGCAGGTGTTTAGGGGGAGTTAAATCCACTCATGATGAATGGAGCAGCTGGGAATTACCAAATACAGTGGAGTGACCCAACTTTGAAAAATTTCCACATGATTTGTACATCGAGCTGCTGTCACCAAACTTGCACACCCAGGACGTGAGCCACAAGAGAATTGAGGGGCGGGTGGAACAGAGAGGTTCCCTAACAATACAGAGGCCCTAGAATTCTGGTGGGCTTTCATGAATGTCTAATATGCATAGGGCACTTGGTATTATATTGTTATGTTTTATGCTTCCTATAGATGATCACACCCTCTCTTTGAGAGGCTTATGCTGTGGAGTGTGGGACTCTCTTCCTGGCTCCACTGGAAAACAGGCTGTCTGAGTAGCAGCCATGAAACGTGTCTCTGCTATAGCCACACAAGAGTTCAGATTCCTCAAGAGATCCCCTGTTTCTATTCCTGGATTAGTACTGTGATCTCCTTGAGCTCCCCCATGTAGAGTCTACTTCCACTCTCCAGTATATTCCTCTGCTTTACTCAGGGGGCAGTTGTTAATGTGGTGGAAGGCTTGAGACTACAAGCACACTGACGTGATGATGTAGCCTTAACCTCATGTGCTCCCGGGAACCTGAGGTCGGGGGAGGCCTGCAAGTGTCATTGCCCCTCCTCAAGCAGTAGACCCAGTTCATGTATTCTTGCCTGTCTCTGGGTATACAGTCATTCTGTTCTTCACGGTTGACCCCTCCCACAGCTCCAGTGGTCCCTGGATGTCCTCAGCTTCCTGTTTCCCTACCTTTCCCTGAAGTCTAAGGCTCTCATTCCATATGAAAAGTGTGTGTGGTCCTCACCAGAACTGAGACTGTGACATCTGTTCCTCTCCCCGATCCTGTGGGGCTCCACCTGTGACGCCAGGATGTGGCTTCTGAGGGCTTCCTCTGCAGATAAATTCTTTACTTCTGTGGTGGACACAGGATGTGTGGATCTCCATGCATTGCTGCTCTGAGTCATCTTCCTCCCATCCTGCCAGGACCACCGGGATGTGGTGAGGCTTTTCATGATTTGTCCCTATCCTGCACGATAGGAATGCATGAGGACAGTATTGATTTACTGATATGGTCCTGGAGAACCTCCCACTATAACATATTTAGCACACATGATGACAAGAAATCCATTAAATGTTCTATCTAAACCTGGTGATAGTTTATTTGTCATCAGGGATATGCATTCACAATATGCCAAGATGCTGGTTCTTAGCCCCTGTGAGTACTTGTCACTCCCCAGAGTTTAAGTTTATTGTTTGTTTCATGACCACAATTAGAAGGTATATTGACACGAATTTATTGTTCTGAAGTTTGTTCTATTTATTTCTTTAGCTCTAGCAACTCAAACATGAGTAGTGAGTTTATTTAAATACAGAAATACTACATCAAAAACTAATGATGTCTGTATGGTAACTAAAAGAAAGAAAGAAAGAAAGAAAGAAAGAAAGAAAGAAAGAAAGAAAGAAAGAAAGAAAGAAAGAAAGAACACAGAAACTTGGGAACAATCCCAAGCCCCGTCATTGGCTTAAAACTGGACATATTTTTCTATGACATCTCTGGAAAGCTGCCCATCATAAAAAATATTATAAAAATGGGGGTATTGTCAAGTATTTGGCTCAACAGTAGAAGCCCTAGAAATAAAGGTACATTTAATACAATCACAAAATTATATATTCTAGAAAATTAAAGTTGGTGTAAGGTAACATTAAGATCAATAGTAATGTGGGGACAGAATGCAGAAGGAATGAGGAAGGAAGAATTGCAAAGAAAATACAAGGCATTTTGAGGAAAATGGATTTGCTTGGTTTGGATTATGTTGGTTCTGACACCTGTGTTTCTCATCTCACACTCTCTGCCAAGAGGACAGTGAGGACAAGAGACAGTGAATAAGAAAGTGGATATGAGTAAGAAAAACAGTGAGTGAAGGACAGTTTCCTGACCAGAATGTCTTGTGTCTGCAGGTGTCCAGTGGGAGGTGAAGCTGGTGGAGTCTGTCGGAGACCTGGTGAAAACTGGGGGGTCCCTGACACTCTCCTGTGGAGCCTCTGGATTCACTTTCACTGACTATGGAATGAGTTGGGTCTTCCAGGCTCCAGATAAGGGGCTGCAGTGGGTCTCAATCATTATGAGTGGTAGTAGTTACATATACTACGAAGACACTGTGAAGGGCCAATTCACCATCTCCTGAGACAATGGCAAGAACATGCTGATTCTGAAGATGAACAGCCTGAGAGATGAGGACACCACTGTGTGTTACTGTGATGTGTGTACACAGTGTGTATGCACTTGGGGTAAGCCCAGACACAAACGGTCCTGCAGGGACACAGCAGTAGCTGGGCTGCAGGAGGCCCTCTGTTCACAAGGGGGAGCTCAGGTCCCCAACAGGTGCCCAAGTCACCAGGAGTTACTCAGAACACCAGGGGGCTCTCATGGCACCAGGGAGTGCTTAGGACAGAGGATCAGATAGTTCAGGGCTGTTGAGGTGCTCAGGACACCACGGTATGCTCACATCATCACAGTGCACTCAAGATCCATGGACACAAATCAGACCCAGGAGCAGGTGCGGTGGTGGGGGTCATTTGAGATAGAGGATTTCCCCTCTAGCCTCTCTAGATTCACTCAGGGATATATATGGTTATTTCTTCGATCTCTAATTTCTCGCATTCTCCATGCAGCCAACCAGAATGAGATAACATTGTTTACATGTGGATGAGATCTCACAAGTCCCTAGGGAACTTTCCTTCATTAATCTCATCCATATTCTGTTTTTCTTTCTCCAGAAAAGACCTGTGGGAACTCTCATCATCACTGAGAATCACCTTCACAGCCCAGGCTTTCTGAGAGCTTAGTGCCCGTTCTCTGTCCTCAGCGAGCAGAGGCACACTGCCTATACTTGTTTATGAAATTACCCCCAGGACGTCTACCCAAACTAGGTCCTTGTCCTCCTAGCTACAGTTTAGCCTCTGGCTAATTATCCAAGTGGGTGGACGCTGGTGATCAGGAACAGTCCCTCTGGAGACACCGCTCCATCTCTTGGGTGAAAAGGCAGCCCACCTGATGGGGTAGGCTCTCTGATTTCCCCTAATGAAACAGGCAGGATGACAGGCCAGAGAGAAAATCCCATCGCAGTACTGCTGGGTCCTGTTCTGGGGGGAGTCTATGAGCAGCCTTGGGGGATGTGTCTGAAACGTGTTTCCTGGTTTCCACACAGGAAACCCACATGATCCTCACATCTGACTGGTAGAGCCTGGACCCTTGCCATCTGGTGCTATCCTTCAAGTATCCCACAGAAAGTCACCATGTCGTCACTCTGCCCTGTTGTAACTTCTCCCTCAACCTGTCCTGGACCCTGAACCCCATGGGGCTGGAGTCCTGTCACTCTTTCCTGATCCCAACCAGGTGCCAGTTGTAGAGTGAGGCTCAATAACGAATGTCTACCATGATGACTGAACCCTAAAGTGGGGCTGAAATGGGAACTATAGCCCAAAAGATGATTCAGAAGAAAAATAATGTATCAACTACTCATGAGACAACACTGACATTTCCTCTCAAGTCCCTGCTTTTGTCTCATTTTGATCTGGATTCCATATAGAATTCAAAAATAACTTCTGGTTTTCTACCTGTCTTTGCTTTTTCTTCTGTAATTATTATAGAGGATCCCTATGGTAGGGGAATAAGCTGTGTGTATAGACAGGTGTTTACAGTCTATGGTTGATCCTTCTATCCCTGATCTGAGACCCTTGATGTTGACCTCACAAGAGAATCTCAGGTTACACCTCACTGAGGTGACATGGGAAGGCCTAAGGGGAGGGAAGAGGAGGGGGTGCTTCCCTTATCCCACCCAAAATCTAGAATAAACTGGATTTTGACATTTACCTTCCCCCAGGTCTTGAATTATCTGGCAAGTTTCTCAAGAGGATCTTTCCTCACCTCAGAAGCACAGCAAATGTTCATCCTTTCTTTGCTGGGGGAATGAAGTGGGACTTCGTGAACTAAAATACAAACTTGTAGGGCACCCCTAAGGGTGTCACCAATTCCACAGGAGCCTCAACTCAGACATCTCCACACTGAACCTTTATCAATTCACCATCTACCTTTCAATTTCCCTATTTTCTTGTGGGTCCTGTAGATATTTCTCTACTTTCTTGTGGGTCCCGTGAATATATCTGTGGGTGGCTTTTGCCCTAGTAAGTTATGATCCCTTGCATATGCCCATTTGTAAACTCAATTTTCAGGTCACAGTTTTCCCTAAGCTATGATCTGAATATATGTGTCTTCTGCAAATTCAAGTGTTCTAACGTAATGTCCAATGATATGGCAAAGGGTAAGGAGTCAGGGAGAATGTTAGGTTATGAATGGAATCAGAGCTGTCATGATCCCACAGGATCCTCATAGCCTTCCGTTTTCCATATGAAGATTGAGTTTAAAGACACGCCCAATGCTCCAGATGGAGGCACTCACTGCACAATGAAATGCCAATACCGTGATCGTGCACTTCGAAGGCTCCAGAAATGTGAGAAATTTAATTCTTTTTTTTCTGAAGAGGTTACATGTATTTATTTATGTATTTATTTATTTATTTATTTATTTATTTTTTATTTTATTTATTTTTTTTTTATTTCTTTTCAGTGTAACAGAGTTCATAGTTTTACACCACACCCAGTGCTCCATGCAATGCGTGCCCTCCACAATACCCACCACCTGGCTCCCCCAACCTCCCACCCCCCGCACCTTCAAAACCCTCAGGTTGTTTTTCAGAGTCCATAGTCTCTCATGGTTCATCTCCCCCCCAATTTCCCTCAAATCCTTTCTCCTCTCCATCTCCCCATGTCCTCCGTGTTATTTGTTATGCTCCACAAATAAGTGAAACCATATGATAATTGACTCTCTCTGCTTGACTTATTTCACTCAGCATAATCTCTTCCAGCCCCGTCCATGTTGCTACAAAAGTCTGGTATTCATTATTTATTTATTTTTATTTCTTTTCAGCGTAACAGATTTCA
>PISX010030653.1:0-18479 GCA_004024625.1 Mellivora capensis | reverse complement strand
AAAAAAAAAAAGATTATACTTCAGGCTCCTCAGAGTATGTTTTTTAATTGCATTTTTATCAGGCTTTAAGTTTTTGCTGAAAGTCAGATACAACATATCAGATAACAACAAATGCCGCCGGTGGAACTTTAGCATGAGTTTTTACTGTGATCTGCTGGGTTTGATGTTTGCTGTAACTTTAAGTGCCAGAAGATTCCACTTCCTCCAGGGTCCTTGTTTTCACCTGCCCTGTTTATAGCGAGTTGCCTTAAGTACTTCTCTTCAAGGAGAGACCATGTCTCTCTTGCAGCTGTAATTCACTATTATGATACTGGGGTCCTGTCTGTGTGGTGGTACGGTATAGTGCAGGAGAAGCATTCCAATATTATGGTTAAATCTCAGGGTTTTTTTGTCCCTGGGCTGTGACTTTCCTTAGCTCTTTTCTTCCCTAGATGAGACAGAAAAACTAGAGGGGGTGAGGTGGGACGAATGCTTATCAGAGGAAAAGCTGATAAAGTCTTTCTTTCCCACTAGAGTAAGCCTTCGCTATAAGGAATGCTTCAGATATATTTCCCAATGGTGACTCTTCCACTCATCGCTAGAAACCTTTCTAGGTTCATCATAAGGACCTGATGGCATTTCTGGAGAGAAAGCCCACAAAAGCATGAGAGCTACCTCTAGGCAAAACCAGGCGTTCTTCATGCTTATTTTGTCCACACTGAGCATCTGGCAAGTTGTCAAAATCACCATTCCTACGGGTTTACGGCTCTGGTCGCTTTTGTTCTAGGCACAGAGATTCTAGTGGTGACTCCAGATTCCTCTCTATCTCCATATTCCAGGTCCCATGACCTCAGTTCCCTGATGGGTCCTCTTTTAAAAGTTCCATTTTTGGGTCTTATTTTAATCTTGTGCATGATACCTATTGTAAAATCCACACTGTGCAAAATTTCTTGGACAGATGTGTATATACACTTCCTTTGATTATAATCAGAAGTGAAATAAACTCAGCCCATTAAAAAAAGGAAGGGGGGGGGGGCGCCTGAGTGGCTCAGTGGATTAGGCCACTGCCTTCGGCTCAGGTCATGATCTCAGGGTTCTGGGATCGAGTCCCGCATCGGGCTCTCTGCTCAGCAGGGAGCCTGCTTCCCTCTCTCTCTCTCTGCCTGCCTCTCTGTCTACTGTGATCTCTCTCTGTCAAATAAATAAATAAAAATCTTTTTTAAAAAAAAAGGAAGGGGGGAGAGAGAAAACAGAGGGAGGAGGAGGAAGAGAAAAATAAGACAGTAACCTGTAAAAGTTCTAATTTCTCAATATCCTAGACACCAGCTGATATAGTCTGTCCTTCCAATTGTAGACATTCTATTAGTGGGCAGTGGTATCTCACAGTGATTTCATTTTTCATTTTCTTAAATGATTTTTTGTTGTTTAGAGAGAAAGAGAGAGAGAGAGAGAACACATGCAAGTGGGGGCAGGAAGCAAAGGGAAAGAATTCCCAGCAGGCTCCATGCTCGGCAGGGACCCCAGCTCGGGGCTTGATCCCACGACCCTGAGATCATGACCTGAACCACAAGTCAAAAGTCAGATGCCCAACTAATTGAGCCACCTTCATTTTTCATTTTCCTAATGAATAATGATATTGAGGATATTTTTATGTGTTTGCTTGCCATTCATACATCTTTTCTGGTGAACTGTGCATTCAACTTTCTCCATCCAGTTTTACTAGGTTGTTTGTTTTCTTACTATGGAATTTTGAGAGTTCTTCATATAATCTAGGTAGAATTACTTATCATATACACTTTGCAAATATTTTCTCCCAGTCTGTGGCTTATCTCTTTGTTCTCTTAACAGCACCTTTTGAAAAGTCTAAGTTTTAAATTTTAGTGAAGCACATTCTATTGATTTTTTTCTTTTATGCCTCACACTTTTGGTGTTATAGCAAAGAGGTCTTCACCTAACTGAAGGGCAGAAAGATCTGCTCCTATGTTTCCTTCTAGATATTTTATAGTTTTGGGTTTTACATCTACCTCTGAGGTCCACTTTTCCTGTTGTCTTTTTTCTTGTTGGGGACTTCAGTTGCAAGTATAGTAGGCTTCTTATGCTCTTTTCATTTATTTAAATTCTTTTTTTCTCTTTGGGTTTCCTTTTGGAGAGTTTCTATTGTTTGGTCTTCAAATTTACTAATTTGTGTTCTATAACATATGATGGCTATTAATCTTACCAAGAGTATATCGATTTTTATCATATACAATATAATTTTCATCTCTAGAAATTTTATTGTTTTAAAGATACACTTATTTATTATGTAGAGAGAAAGAGCATGCAGGCAGGAGGAAGGAGCAGAGGGAAAGGGAGAGAGAGTATCAAGCAGACTCCCTGTGGAGTGCGGAGCCTGATGCAGGGCTCAATCACATGACCCTGAGATCATAACCTGAGGGAAAAATTAAGAGTCAGATCCTTAACTGACTGAGCCACTCAGACCCTCTAGAAATTTTTTAAAATTTGTCTTTCATATCTCTAGTTAATCTTTGAACATATTAAAACACATTTAATGTTCTTAGCTTTTTTTTTTTAAGACTTTATTGGACAGCCAGAGAGAACACAAGCAGGGGAGTGGCATGCAGAGGGAGAGGGAGAAGATGTAGGGTTCCATCCCAGGACCCCGGGATCATGACCTGAGCTGAAGGCAGACACTTAACTGACTGAGCCACCAAGATGCCCCATGTTCCTAGCTTTTAATTACAATACCTTTGCCAGTTCTGGGTTTTATTTTCTTCTCTTATGTGTCATATTTTCTTGTTTCTTTATATGCATGGTAACTTTTTAAATGGTAATCTTTAACTGGATAACACTATGAATTTTACTTTCTTGGGTGCTAGATACTTTTGTATTTGTATAAATGTTCTTTTTCTTGTTCTGAGGTACAACTAGTTTTCTTAGAAATAGTTCAAGTCTTTGGGTCTTTCTTTTGAGATTTGTTAGGGAAGAGGGGAGAAGAATTTATTGTAGGGCTAATAATTCCCCACATCTGAAGCAAGAATCTTCTGTGTATTCTAGTGAAAGCCCCCCAAATTATGAGCTTTTCATCACTGCTGATGGGAACATGCAGTATTCCCCACTCTATGTGAGTGCCAGACACTATTTCTTCTAATTATTTTGGGCAATTCTTGATTATTAAGTAGCTTCCTCACATAATGTGTTGATCATTACTCTGTATACTAGAGTATACACTGTATACTAGAGCAGGGCCCTCTAGAGATCTACTGGATTTCTATTTCTGTACAACTCTGTCCTATCTGGTATTTTGTTCTGTGTTATAAGCAAAAACCAATACACATGAATTACTCAAACATCGCATCCAAGCTCAGGTAGGCAGGAAGTGATAGGGCTGTTTGGAGCCAGACCACCCTTAGTACATGTCAGACCCAGAACCAGGGCAGCCAGCAAGAAGGTGGGGAGAATAACAGGTTTCATTTTTATGGTCACTTGAGTAATGGTGAAAAGTGGGAGTAGAGAGCGGTCAGCCCTTAAATAGCAGAAGAAAGTGTGAAGTGTCAGCTTCTGATAGGCAGGAGGTAATCCTTCTTCAAAAGACATATGGTCAGGAAAAACTGGGAAATTCATTTGCTAGAAGCTGAATTGCAAATAAAGGGAAACCTTCATCAAGCAAAGAGGCAGAGATCAAAGGAAGCCCAGTCCTGTTTATATGGAAGGGAATGTCTGAGAAGAGTATAGAACGCATGCCTTCCTCTGATCTTTGGAGCAGATGATGGTACTATTTACGGAATTCTCCCCTGGAAGAACACACACTCTTTCCTTTGAGCTAGAATTAGCCTGTCTGCAAAAATATTTAACCAAGATTAGAAATCTACTTTTGGGGGAGGAGCCAGGGCAGCCCATGAGGGCTCCAGCAAAAGGAGCAGTTTGCATACAATTAAAATTTTATCTGGATATTAGTGACCAAACTTCTGGAAACTTAATCCTCTGGCAGGACCTGTGGGCTGGAGCCCAGAGATCTAATAGTCATGTTGTTTAGAGAAGCCAAAAATGAATGTGGTTGAAAAGATGACTAACATTTAATGTTGTTGGGCCAAAGCAAAGCACTATGCCAAAGGGCCTCTGGGATGGCCAGCAGCTGGTCAGAGGCAGGACTACATGCAAAGCTGTGTATCAGAAGAACTAGATGCTTGGAGCCAACTAGGTGGTATTCAAGAATAGAAGGGAGAGAAGTCATGCAGTCAGGGAAAAGATATCCCAAGATGAAAGGCTAGTGCTGCTGTGGGGAAGGGTAGGAGTGGGCAGATGGAAGAGGTCAAAAGCCTAGAATAAAGGCAGTTGGGGGGGGGGCGTGCCTGGGTGGCTCAGTGGGTTGGGGCCTCTGCCTTTGGCTCAGGTCATGATCTCGGGGTCCTGGGATGGAGCCCCGCATCGGGCTCTCTGCTCAGCGGGGAGTCTGCTTCCCCCTCTCTCTCTGCCTGCCTCTCTGCCTACTTGTGATCTCTCTGTCAAAGAAGTAAATAAAATCTTTTAAAAAAAACTTTATTTAAAAAAAAAAAAAGGCAGATGGGTATATTTTTATTGTGAGAAAACCATGAAGTAGGAAACTCTGAAAGACCCTCTGCTCAGTCCGTTTGCCCCACATTGAAGGATTTAGCATTCTTCCAACTCTGAAAGAATAAAAAATCTAAAGTTAATATTGGATATTCCTGTGTAGCAGGGTTATTTTTGAGTAATAATATGGGTACTTCGGGAAGATATAGCAGAGCTCAAAGAAATTACCCCAAGGAAAGAGAAAGGAAGTTTAGGGGCCAGATGGACCCTCCTAAAAGTACTTAGAGGGAGAAGTACTTAGAGGAGGCAATAGCTACAGATTCTAAGATTTTCTAGGTAACTTCTCCAATGTATGAGAACCAACTCACACAACCAAGGTACAGAAGCTAAAATTTGACTATATAGTTTTTAATCCCCCCTAAATTCCCTAAATTCCCTCCTTCTCTATAGTCCCTTATATCCAAGGCTGCTTCCTCTTCTTAAGAATATCTCTTACCAGGCTCCTCGTTGGAAACAGAGAGACCTATACACAATGTCTCTCCTGATCCAATTATGGATTGAGCTCTGGGACCAGCATTAGCCTTCCAGGAACAATCCTGGTCACACTCTCAGCAGCATGGTGCAATGGAATAGGGGCCATTGGGAGTGTTCTTGCCTGATGTTGTTGCCCTAGCTTGGGCCTTCTTCCCCTGCCTTTAGATGGCTCTCCTACCTCTTATTCTACCTGTTCTCTGCTCCTCAGTTCTGGGGCCAGAAGCAAGTTAAGGTCTACAGCTGTGACTCAGGGCATGGATCTAAAAACTAGATGGCCCAAGACTGCTCTGTACCTCCCCCTACACACACACTCCACCTGTCCCTCAGTCTGTAACTGGAGGACCTACCCAGCTACCGTAGCTTCCCACATACCACCCACCCACTCCTGTCACTACCCTGGTTCCATCCTGCTCTTCACTCCATGTTTCTCTCCCAGACCCAACCCACAAGATTCTGACTCTCCATTTTTCCTCAGAAAGTTGAGTTATTTCCCCCCTCATATGTACAAAGATGTTTCATTAGTATCTATGACCTAAATAGAACCCAGGCAGAAAAAAGAATGAAAGGGAAAGGGGAAAAAAAAACCAAAAAGCAACAACAAAAAACTATTTGTTGGTTTCTAAAAGTAGCACTTTGAGAAAATCCCAAATTTGGTGTCTTCTTTGGAAAGTGGTAGGAAGAGCAAAACTATGAAGCTCTGGTTGTTCTGACTCCCTGTAATGCACTCAAGGAAGACACCTCAGCACCTGACCTTCTCCTGAACCCTCACCCAGGCCCTCAGATTTCTGCCTGGTTTCCATGCTCTCCTTAGCCTGTGTTCCACAACACAGGAGAGCCACCATTCAATTATTTGACAAATATATATTTGTCCTACTGTGTTCTAGGCATTCTACCAGGCCCCGGGGATGGAGAGAAGACTAGTGCACAGTGTCTCCCTTCAAAAGCCCACTGTCTGGTCAAGAACATATATAAGGAAAGTAGTAAGGACACTTTCCTGTGTTAAGTGTTATGGAAGAAAAAGGCATCAAGTAGCTTGTACTTTTCCTGACCCTGTATCACCAGGGCAACATGTCTACATCCCACATATCTGGGGTAAAATCATGAAAGAAGCAATCATCAAGAAAATATATCCTGTTTCTCACTCACAATCTGGCTCCAGCCCTCTTCCTTCTGTGGGTGTCTATAAGGTGGTTGGTTTGGGCTCCTGATCCCCAATCAAGGGCTACAGCCCTGGCTCTCCCTTTGTTCTAAAGATCTCCTTTGGATGACTCCCCTGAGCACCTACTTGAGAATCCATCCATTACCTTCCACCCACAAGTCCACATCCCATCTGAGATTTCCATCACCCCAGGAGGGCAGATTTGGACAGACTGGAGCTTAAGGAGACCTTGGCTCTCTTTCCCCCAAGACAGGTGAGCTCCCTGCCTTCAAAGTGGCAACTCAAAGTATTTCCTAAAAACGCAATGTTGGGCCCAGGTGTCAAGTTTTCTAATTAACAATATATACCAACTGAGAGACCAAAAGAACTCCCCGACCTTGACTGGGAATAAGAACTCCCCGACCTTGACTGGGAATAAGAACTCCCCACCCTTGACTGGGAATGTATTTTATCTGAGAGACCAAAAGAACTCCCCGACCTTGACTGGGAATGTATTTTATCTGAGGAATCGGGGAACCGAAAGCTAACCAGCTAGTTTCGCTTCTGTACAAACGCTTGCTTTTTCGCGCGCGCGGGCCCCCTAAACCAATCAACTAACTCCAAGTATGCCTTTTTCAAATGTTCAACCAATGTTTCAAAATGTCAACCAATCGGCTCCGCCCCACCCAGAACCTGTTTATACCAGCCTGTAAAAACCCTGCACCTACCCAGACCCGGACCTCTCCGCGTTACCGACAACGAGTGCGCAGAGGTCCAGGTTCGAACCTGTCATAAACGGCCCCTGCCAATTGGCTTTGACTCACGTCTCTGGTGGTCTTTTAGTGGGGGTGGATTTCTCTATGGCATTTCATTAATTAACAATATATACCAACAACTTAGGGAAAATACTGTACTTCTCAAGTCTTCTCTTTTTGGCAGTCTATCCTTCTAGTTGCTCAAATGCTGCTCAGAGACTCTCACATGCCATATTCAATTCATCAACAAAACCCGCTACCTTCAAATATGTCTAGAGTCTAATCATTACTAACCATCTGCACTGCTACCACACTAACCCAAACCATCACATAATCTGAATTACTGCAATAACCTAATTGGTCTCCCTGCTTCCACTCTGGCCCATATGCTGTCCATTCTTCAAAGAAAAGCTAAAAAGAAACTTCTAAATGATTAGGTGACATTGGTAGAATAATGAATTCTCTCCTCCATAAAAGCCAACAACAACAAAAAAAATCAGCAAAAATTGTCAGAATCGACACTTCCAGAACTCCGGAAAGTAACCAAAGATTTGCAGCAATTTGGGGGAGCATTTATTCAACAAAAACAATGGTATTTAGGTGAAAATAGAAAGTTTTGTGGCATTTTAACTCCCACTACTCCCATCCTTTTTTTTCCAGTTCCATGGTGGTTTAAAACAGCTTTAAATTATTATGAAAACCAGCAGCCTGGAAGCCATAGGAGGGCAGAACATGGGTAGACCTTCTTCCAAGCCTTAGTCTCAAAGAATTGTCATTATGTGACCTAGCTAGTGGTCCTCTGGAAGATTCCACTTGAAATGCTGTTTTGATTTGCCCTCACTCAGAGTTTTCCCTGAGTGAGAAAAGTCTCTTTTCCAGAACACTGTCTAACACATTTAGACTCAATTGTTTAACTTCAAGTTTGCCTAAAATAGTGGATAACCACTGTGGCAAGAAATAGGCTTATCAAAAAGCTTTTAAGCTTTTAAGGAGACATAACTCATCTACCCAATACCTAGAAAGAGGGACTTGTGAAAAATGTGGAATTGTGTTCCAAACTAAAGAATAAGACAAACCTCAGGGGAAAAAATGAAATGAAACAGAGGTAAGCAACCTATCAATAAAGAGTCCAAAGTAATCGTCATAAAAATGCTCAAACTTAGGAGAAGAATGGGTGAATATAGAACATCAACAAAGAGATAGAAATTATAATAGAGAATCTTTAGAGCTGAAGAATATAATAATAGATAAAAAATACACTAGAGGGAATGAATAGCAGATTAGATGATGCAGAGAACAAATCAGCAATCTGGAAGACAGGGTAGTAGAAATTAGCCAATCAGTACAGCAAAAAGAAGAATGAACAAATGAGGATAAGTTTAAAGGGCTCTGGGACAGTATCAACTTAACATTCATATTACAGGGGTCTCAGAAAGAAAAGAAAGAGATAAAGGAACAGAAAACCTATTTGAAGGAATAATGGTTGAAATCTCCCCTAACCTAGTAAAGGAAACAGACATCCAAGTCCAGGAATCACACAGGGAGTCTCCAATAAGATGAACCAGGAGTCCCACACCAAGACACATTATGAACAAAGTGTCAGCAGTTAAAGAGAAAAAGCAGCAAGAGAAAAATAACTAGTTTCATAAAAGGAAACACCCATAAGATTACCAACTGATTTTTCAACAGGATCTTTACAGGCCAAAAGGGTGTGACAAAATATATTCAAAGTGCTAAAAGGAAAGACCTTTCCTTTTAGGAAGTTTTCCAGACATGTAAAAGCTTAAAAAGTTCATCAACACCAAACAAGCCTTAAAAGAAATGTTAAAGGAACTTCTTTAAATTGAAAAAAAAAATCCATTACTAGAAATTTAAAAACCTGGAAAAGGCAAACATATAGTAAATGTAGTAGATAAACCACCTGTATAGCTAATATAAAGGTTAAAAGACTAAAGTAGTAAAAATCTTCTAAACCTAAAATAATTTATAAAGGGATACACAAATTAAGTTGTAAAATAGGATGTCAAAAACTTAAAAAGAAGTGGCAGGGAATAAAAATGTTGTGCTTTTAGAACACACCTGAACTTAAGTAATCATCAATAAAATAGATAGCCACACATATAAATACACACATAGGATATTATATGTGAATATCATGATATCACAGAACAAATATGTATAATAGATACACAAAAATACAAAGGGATGCAAACATAACACATAAAGAGTCACCAAATTACAAGGGCACTAAGTACAGATCAATAATTACTTTAAATTTAAATGGACTAAATGCTCCAATCAAAAAAATAAGGTATCTGAATGGATTAAAAAAAAAAAGACTCACATATATGCTACCTACTAGAGACTCATTTCAGATCTAAAGACATACACACTGAAAGCAAAGGGATGGAAAAGATATTCCATGCAAATGGAAATGAAAAGAAAGCTGAAGTAGCAATACTTATATCAGACAAAATAGACATCAGAACAAAGGCTGTACTGCCAGGATGTCTGCAGTGCAGAGTGCCCCTAGAACACCCTGGACTGCAACTTTCTTGACTCCAGCCACCCCATGAGGATCACCCTGTGCAAAACACCCCAAACCATTGCATTGGGCTCTACCTTGGCTCTAGCTGCCCTCCAAAAGCATGCCCTGAGCAAACTGCTCCAGAGTCACCTGGTCCATGCCAGCCTCTGCTCCAGGTGACCTGACAGCCTGCCCATCTGGGGAGCTCCCTGGGACACTCCAGTTTCCACCCATGTCAGCTTCAATCATCCTGCCAACATGCCCTTTGCACAGAGATCCCCAGGGCTGCCCAAGCTGCACACAAAAAAGCTTTAGCTATCCTGACAGAGTATGTTTAGAATAGAGAATGACAGCACCACTCTAGGCCATGCCATTATTGCTTCAGCTGTCCTGTTAGGGCACCCTCTGCACAGCAAGGCCTGGGATTGCCCCAGTTTGTGCCTATTTCAGCTCTAACCATCCACCGAGATGGCTCCAGCATGGAGTGTCAAGGAAAAACCAGCACACAACAGCCATAACTCCAGCTAGTCCTCCAAAGTCACCAGGCACACAGAATTTACACAGAGGATGCCCATCCACAGGACCATCCCCTCAAGTTTAGGATAATTAGTTGTTCTGCCTAATACATAGAAACAAACACAGAAAGTCATGCAAAATGAGGAGACAGAATATGTTCCAAACAAAGAATGAGACAAAAACTCACAAAAAGAACTAAATAAAACAGAGATAAACATCCGCCTGATAAAGAGCTCAAAGTAATGGGCAGAGAGATGCTCACTGGGATAGAGGGAACTGTGTATCAACTCAGTGAGAACTTAAACATAAGGAGAAAATAGAAAAAAAGAACCAAAGTTGAAGAATAACTGAAATGAAAACTACATCAGAGGAAATCAACAGATTAGAGGATGCAGAAGAGCAGATCAGTGACCTGAAAGGTAAGGTAATGGAAAGCACTAACACTGAACAGCAAAAAGGAAAAAAGAATTTAAAAAAATTAGTATAGGTTTAAGTGACTTCTTGGACAACATCAAACAAACAAACTACCACATTTCAAGGTCCCAGAAGGAGAAGAGAGAAATTGGCAGAAAATGTATTTGAAGAAATAATAGCTGAAAACTCCAATAGGAAAGGAAACAAACATTAACGTTCAGAAAGCACAGAGAGTTCCAAACAAGATCAACCCAAGGAGGTGCACACCCTGACACATAAAAATTAAAATGTCGAAGATGAAAGATGAAGACAGAACTTTAGAAGGGAACAATTGAAGTGTCTAGTTATAAACAAAGGAAACCCCATAAAGTTATCAGCTGATTTTTTTTTTTTTTTTTTTTTTTTTTGGAAGAAACCTGGCAGGCCACGAGGGAATGGTATGATATACTCAAAATGCTGAAAGGAAAAAAAAAAAAATCTACAACCAAGAATACTCTATCCAACAAGTTTATTATTCAGAATTGAAGGAGAGAGAAACAATTCTCCAAACAAACATTAAGGAGTTCATCACCTCTAAATTGGGCTTAAAAGAATATGAAAGGGACTTCTTTAAGTGGAAAAGAAATGGTTATAATTAGGATAAAACTATGAAAGAAAAATTTTGTGAGTAAAAGCAAACATACAGTAGAGTTGATCAACACTTTAAAGTTAATATGAAAGTTAAAAGTCAAAAGTAGTAAAATATATCTTAAAAATTAGTTCAGGAGACTCACAAATGAAAAGATGCAAAATATGACAACATATACACAAAATGTGTGGGGGTACCAGGGAAGTGAAAATAAATATTTTTAGAATGTGTTCAAACTTAATATACATGAATATATATATATACTATGATATATTTAAGATGCTGTCTATGAACCCCATATAAGCTAAAAATTTGTAATAGACACAGGATAAAGGGAAAGATAAGCTGAACACTAAAGAAAAATAATCATTCACAAGGAAAAAGAGCAAAAAAATAAAAAAAGGAAAAGAATGAGGAAAACACCAAGAAATAATTAATAAAATGGCAATAAGTACATACCTATCAATACTTACTTTAAGTATAGTGTAGAAGCTCTAATCAGAAGACATAGGGTGATAAAGTGATAAAATGAATAAAAAATAAACAAAACAAGACCCATATGTATGCTGCCTATAAGAGACTCAATTCAGACCAAAAGATACATACATACAGCCTGAAAGTGAAAAGATGGAAAAAGATATTCCATGTTAATAGAAGTGGGTGGGGGGGGGCTGAGGTAATGGTACTTATATCAGACAAGAGAGACTTTAAGGCAAAGATTATAACAAAAGACAAAGAAGGGATTACATAATGGTAAAACAGATAAATCAAACAAGAAGATAAACAAGTGTAAATATTGATTCATGCAACATCGCAGCACCTAAACACATAAAACAAATATTAACAAGCACAAAGATGAAATTGACAGTAATATAATAGGAAATTTAATAACCTATATATCAAAGGATAGATCCAGCCAGAAAATCAAAAGGAAACAGTGCATTTGAAAAACATGTTAGACAATATCTGACCACAATAAGATGAAAACTCAGTTATAAGGGGGAAAAAAGCACGAACATTTGGAGGGTAATCAACATGCTTCTAAACCACCAATGAGTCAATGATGAAAACAAAGGAAATTTTAAAAAAATACCTTGAGACAAATTTAAGGGAAAACAAATAGTCCAAAATGTAATGGATGAAGCAAAAGCAGTTTTAAGAAGTTTTTGGTGATATGGGTCCACCTGAAGAATCAAAAACAAATACATCAAAAAAAAATTTAAATTTACACCTAAAGGATCTAGAAAAAAAGACAAAATCAAGCCCAACATTAGTAGTAGGAAGGAAATCATAAACATGAGAGTAGAAATAAATGAAATAAAGTCTAAATAACAATAAAAAAAATCAATGAAACTAACAGCTGGTACTTGGATAAGATACAATAATAAACCTTTATCTAGGCTCATTCTAAAAATATAAAATAAAATCAGAAACGAAACCCAGAAATAACAAAAGATCATGAGACTACAAGGAAACAAATACATGCCAACAAATAAGACCACTTAAAGGAAATAGACAAATTACTGGAAATGTACAATTTTCCAGGACTGAGTCCAAAAGAAATAGAAAATTGAAAAAATTACCAATCATGAAATTGATCCAGTAATCAAAAAATTCCCAAAAAATAAGAGCCTAGAAGCAGATGGCTTCACAGATAAATTCTACCAAACATTTAAAGATGAATTAGTAACTATCCTTCTGAAACTGTTCCAGAAATTAAAAAGCCCAGAATGCTTCCAATTTCATTCTTTGAGGCCAGCATTACCCTGATGCCAAAAATAGACACAGACACTACAACAAAATAATATTATAGAAAAATAGCCCTAATGAACACTTTATACAAAATTTCAACAAAATATTAGCAAACCTGATTCAGCAATACATTAAAAGGATCATCTATTATGACCAAGTGGGTTTTATTCCAGGGATGCAAGGAGAGTTCAATATCCACAAATCAATCAAAGTGATATACCACACTAAAAAGGATAGAAGTAATACCACACTAAAAAGGATAGAAGTAATATAATCATCTCAATAGATGCAGAAAAAGCATATAATTTGATATCCATTTATGATTAAAAACCCTCAACATGACATAGAGAAGGAATATACCTAAACATAATAAAAGCCATAATGACAAACCCACAGGTAACATCATACTCAATGGTAGGAGTATAATGTTAAAAAAACAAACAAAAAAACTCAAAGTTTTTCTAAGATCAGGAAAAGACAAGGCCACTCTTGCCACTTTTATTTACATAGTACTGGAAGTCCTAGCCACAACAATCAGATGCTCCCTCCCCAAAAAGGGAAAAAAAGACACTCAAATTGGAAAAATTAAAAAGTGACTATTTTCAGATGAAATACTATATTAGAAAACCCTAAAGATGCCACAGAAAACTATTAGATTAGAATTCAGTAAAGAAGGATACATATTTAATACATAAAAATATGTTGCAATTATACACTAATAATGAATTAATATAGTAGTTATTATAGCTGTACCAAAAAGAATAAAATATCTCGGAATAAATTTAACCTAGGAGATGAAAGACCGGTACTATGAGAAGTATGCTACATTGATGAAAGAAATTAGAGATGATGCAAATAATGTGAAGATATACTCTGCTCATGGACTGGAAATATTAATACCATTAAAATGCCCATACTGATTCAATATAATCCCTATCAAAATACCAATGTCATTTTTCATAGAACTAGAACAAAAAAAAAATCTAAAATTCATAGAAAACCACACACATACAAAAAAAACTGAAGAAGAGCAAAGCTTGATACGGTATCATGCTCCCTGCTTTCAAACTATACTTAAAGGTACAGTAATCAAAAGTATGATATTGGCAAAAAAATGTACAGATCAATGGGACAGAATAGATTCCAGAAATAAAACCACGCTCATGTGGTCAGTTAATTTTCAACAAGGAGGCAGGAACATATAATGGCGAAACGATGTCTTTTTTCAACAAATGGTGTTGGGAAAGCTGGACAGCTACATGCAAAAGAATGAAACTGGATGCCTTTCTTAAACCATACACAAGAATAAACTCAAGATGGGTTAAAGACTTAAATGTAAGACTGGAAACCATAAAACTCCTCAAAGAAAACATAGCTAATAAACCCTGGGACATCAGTCTTAGCAATATTTTTTTGAATCCGTCTCTTCAGGCATGACAACTAAAGGAAAAAAACAGGACCAAATCAAACTAAGATCTTTTGCACAATGAAGAAAACCAACCACAAAAGGAAAAGACAAAGTATGGAATAGGAGAAAATATTTCCAAATGCTATAACTGATAAGGGCTTAATGTCCAAAATAAAGAACTCATACAAGTTAATATAAAAATATCCAATTAGAAAATGGGCAGAGTAGACAGAATAGACATTCTCCAAAGAAGACATACAGATGTCCAACAGAAACATATAAAGATGTTCAATATCACTAATCATTAGGGAAATTCAAATCAAAACCACAATGAGATATCACCTCACAGCAATTGGAATAGCTAGTATCAAAAATACAATAGGGGTGCCTGGGTAGCTCAGTGGGTTAAAGCCTCTGCCTTCAACTCAGGTCATGGTCCCAGGGTCTTGGGACCAGGCTCTCTGCTCGGCAGGGAGCCTGCTTAAACCACCCCCAACCCCGCCCGCCTGCCTCTCTGCCTACTTGTGATCTCTGTCAAGTAAATAAATAAAATCTTTTAAAAAATACAATAAATAACAAATGTTGGTGAGGATGTAGAGAAAAGAGAACCCTCAAGCACTGTAGGTAGGAGTGCAAAATGGTATAGCCGTTATGAAAAACAGTATGGAGGTTCCTCAAAAAACTAAAAATAGAATTACCATGGAACACTTAACCCAGTCGGTTAAGTGTCAGACTGTTGATTTTTGCTACGGTCATGATCTCAGGGTCTGAGACTGAGCCCGGCATCAAGCTCTGTGCTCAAGTGGAGTCTGCTTCTCCCCCCACTTGCATGGGCTCTCTCTCTCTCTCTCAATAAAATCTTAAAAAAATATAAAATTATCATATGATTCCATGATTCCTTTTCTGGGTATGTATCTCAACAAAACAAAAACACTAAGTTGCAAAGATATAGGTTCTACTACGTACATTGCAGCATTATTTACAATAACCAACATATGGAAGCAACCTATGTGTCCATCATTAGATGAATGAATAAAGATCGCCCTCACATACACACCTGGAATATTATTCATCCATTAAAAAGAGTGAAATCTTGTCATTTGCAACAAAGAGAGACACAGTATCGGGTTATGTAAAATAAGTCAGACAGAAAAAAAAAAATACCATGATTTCACTTAATCTCTATAACCTAAAAACCAAAACAAATGAAAAAAAAAAAAAAAGGTGGTGGTGGGGGAAACAGACTCATAGATACAGAGAACCACCTGGTAGCTGACATAGGGAAATGTGGTGAGGCAATGGGTGAAATAGATGAAGGGATTAAAAGGTACAAACTTCCAGTTACAAAATAAATAAAACATGAGGAAAAAAAAAAAAAAACCATACAGTATAGGGCATATAGTTAATATTGTGTAACTACTTTGTATGATGAATGAAAGTAGCTTGATGAATCATAGTGATTACTTCATAATGTATTTAACTGCTGAATCATTATGTTGCACAAGCAAAACTAGTATTATACGCCCACTATACTTCAATAAATTGAAAATAGATTAGTAATCTTACACCTAAAGGAGCTAGAAAAAGAACAGATGAAGTCTAAAGTCAAAAGAAAATAAAGATTATGGTAGAAATAAATGATACAGAAACTTAAAAAAAATAGATCAATAAAACCAGGAGCTAGTTCTTTGAAAAAACTAATAAAATTAATAAACCAGATGTATCAAAAATAAAACAAATGAAACAAAATCACAAATGAGAGAGGAAAAATAACACCATAGAATAAAGAAAATTATAAGAGGATATTATGAAAAACTGTATGTCAACAAACTGGACAACCTAGGAGAAATGGATAAACTCCTTGAAACATATCAACTACCAAAACTAAAAAAAAGGGAGGAAATAGAAAACTTGGACAGACACATAACCAGCAAAGAAACTTAATCCATAATAAAAAAAATCTTCCAACAAACAGAAGTCCAGGGCCATAGGACTACAAGGCAAGTTTTACCAAACATTTAAAGAAGAGTAAATACCTGTTCTCCTCAAACTATTCCAAAAAAATAGAAAAAGAAGGAAAACTTCCAAAATCATTCTATGAGGCCAGCACTACCCCGATACCAAAACCAGATAAAGATTCCACTAAAAAGAAAAAACTACAGGCCAATACCCCAATGAACATGGATATAAAAATTCTCGATAAAATCCAATGGTACATTAAAAGAATCATACACCACAATCAAATGGGATTTATTCCTGGATTGTACGAGTGGTTCAATACTCAAATCAACATGACATACTGCATTAATAAAAGAAAGGAGAAGAACCATATGATCCTCTCCTCAATAGATGCAGAAAAAGCATTTGACAAAGTGCAACATCTATTCCTGATAAAAACCCTCAACAAAGTAGGCACAGTGTCCCCTATTCACCAGAACCTGGCCCTTCAGGTGAGTATCTTGTGTGTCTTGCTTATACTCACTCTCGTGTCTGAGTCATTTTTCCTGACTTTTAAAACTCCAAGTTCCATGTCCCACTACTTACAAAAACTCATGGGATTCTGTCCCAAACTCATGGAATTCAGCCCCTCTGGTATGTGTGTATGCTTGTATGTATTTTTAAGATTCTATTTATTTGTTTGACAGAGAGAGCAAGAGAGCACAAGCAGGGGGAGCAGCAGAGGGAGAGGGAGAAGCATACTCCCCGCTGGGCAGGGAGCCCAACATGGGGCTCAATCCCAGGACCCGAGGATCACGACCCAAGCCAAAGGCAGATGCCAAGTGGACTGAGCCACCCAGGCTCTCCTCTGGTTTTAAAAGCCAAACATTATGGGGATTAGTGCTCCTTGTGTGAGGTCCCTGGTGCCATGGCCTATTTCTCTGTCCTCTGTATGCACACCGTTCCCCTCCTGCTGACAGCTTCTATTAATTTTTGTTTAGTCTGTTTTGTCTGATATCAGTGGCTACACTAATAGAGACAAAGAAAGTTTTATAAGGCTAAGAGAATCCATCCATCAGAAGATACAGCATTTACAAATGTACACATATTTACCAATAAAGCCCCAAAACATATGAAGCAAAAACTGTCAGATCTGAAAGAGAAACAGACAATTCAGAGACTAATTGGGGACCTCAATATCTCTAACTGTAATAATGGCTAAACCACTAACAGAATATGAAGAAGGAAATAAATATGTGAATTCCATTATCAACCAGTTAGACCATAAGACATTTGGAGAAGCCTATAACCAATGACAGCAGAATATATTTTTCTAAAAAATACATGTAGATCATCCTCCAGGATAGATCATATGTTAGTCCATAAAACAAATCTCAGTACATTTAAGGCAACAAAATTTATACAAAATTTGGTGGGTTTTTTTTTTAAGATTTTATTTATTTGACAGACGGAGATCACAAGTAGGCAGAGAGGCAGGCGGGGGGCGGGGGGAAGCAGGCTCCCTGCTGACCAGAGGGCCTGAAGTGGGGCTACATCTCAGGACCCCGGGATCATGACCTGAGCCAAAGGCAGAGGTTTTAACCCACTGAGCTACCCAGGTGCCCCACAAAATTTGTTCTTTAATCACAATTATAAATTATTGAAGGAAATATGAGAAAATCACAATAATGTAGAAATGAAACACATTTTTAAATAACCATTGGGTCAAACAAGAAATCCCAAGGGGCTTATAATTTCAAAAAAGCAATCATGCAGGCTTTTGCAGCTGCTGCTCATGGACATATAAGCTGGTAGGCTTAGGTTTATGGGTCCCCTAGGAATTAGAACTAATGGAGAGAGAGTTCTCAACAAGCTATACCCCAGAGCACAGCAGAGGGGAACAAACTGAACCACCCCAAGTCTGTGTATGAGAGAGGTTATTAGTTTATGAGCATAGCTGTTGCCTGAGGGAGTGGGTGCTGCCTGTAGGCTCTCCCTCTGCCTCACTCCAGGTTGTTGGTATCTCCCAGAAAAAACATGTGCACATGTCTGCTGCCACAGTTTTAATTTATTTAAGATTATTTATTTATTTGACACAGAGAGAGATCACAAATAAGCAGAGAGGCAGGCAGAGAGAAAGGGAGAAGCAGGCTCCCTGCTGAGCAGAGAGCCCAAAGCAGGGCTTGATCCCAGGACCCTGAGATCATGACCTGACCCAAAGGTAGAGGCTTAACCACTGAGCCACCCAGGCAGCCCTCCTGCCAGAGTTTTTGAGGCTGCCACCCAAGGGCTACCCTTTGATTGCCAGGCTCTGGGAGCCAGCACGACTTGTGTTCACAGAT
>PISX010030652.1:0-18495 GCA_004024625.1 Mellivora capensis | reverse complement strand
GATACCAGTCCGGTGTTCCCGCTTGGCTTTACCTGCCCACTGGCGTCTTCTGCCCCCGTAGAGATCCTGACGAGTAGAATTTTGATCTCAGGCTGATTTCATGAGTGATCGGTGTTCCTTGGTAGGTAATCAGCTCACTTTAGGGGACAGGTTGAACCAGAGCATCCTCCTAGTTCCCCGCCATCTTGTCTCCCCCTTGCTATGAACTTTTGAATACAGGTTTCCAAAGGAACATAATATTTCATTTCCCTGGGTTAAGTACTCAGGAGTGGGACTACAGGGTCATAGGGTAAGGATATATTTGCTTTAAAAAGTGCAAAACCATTTTCCAGAAAGGTATGGCATTTTGCATTTTCAAAATCAATGTATAAGAATTCCAGGTGTCAACTTCATCAGCACTTGGTAGTGTCAGTTTGAGTTAGACTAATAGGTGTACAATGACATTTAATCATGGCTTTAATTTTCCAAATGGCTACTGAGGTTGAACATCCTTTCATGTGCTTGTTGGGTACCTAAATGAGGCATCTCTTCATCAGAAAGGTGCCCTCAAATGTGGGGTGATGATCAGGTGGATGCTTGTGCATGCAATGAAAGAATTCATCTGAGACAGAACAAAGTAGATAGAAGTTCACTGAATACATTACAAGGGAGTGTTGAGCAGGACAGCAGAGAGAAGTTGTCTGCAATGAGGCAGTGGTGGGGGTTGGAGCTAAGGCAGAAGGTGAGGAGGAATGGGGATGTATGAAATCTTCCCTTTTTTGGTATCTGTGCTGTGTTGTAAGTAGGCTGTTGGTCAGCTAGGGTGTGTGAATATTCTGATGTGGGTCACCCAATGGTTCCATCTGTATTCCATTGCTCAAGCTTGTTTGCCTAACAGTGACTTCTACACTTAGGTTCACCAATATATCCTTTTCATTAAATCAGTCTCTTGTTTTGCCCATTTTTTCAGAATTGGGTTAATTGCTTTTTCTTTCTGAAGAGTTTTGAGGGTTTTTTTTAATTTTAAAACTTATTTAAATTTATAATTTTTTAGAAAGAGCGTGAATGTGTGTACATGTGTGGGTGGGGAGGGGAGGAGCAGAGGGAAAGGGAGGGAGAGAAAATCCTAGGCAGTGTCCATGCTCAATACAGAGCCTAATCTGGGACTCATCTCACAACCCTGAGATCATGATCTGAGCTGACATCAAGAGTCACACTTAACTGACTAAGCCACTCATATGTCCCAAGTTCTGAGTGTTCTTTAACAATCATAGAAGGAAGTCACTTGATGGATATATAATTTGTAAATATTTTATCCCAGCCTCTAACTTTGCCTTTTATTTTCTCAACAGTGTCTTTCTGAAAGCAAATTTCCATTTGGATTGAATCCAATGTATCATTTTTTCTAATATATTTGACTTTATGGTGTCATGAATTTTTTTGTCTAACTCCAGCCCAAAAAGATGTTTCTCTATTGTTTTCTATTAAAGTTTTATGATTTTAGATTTTACATTTGGATCTGTAATCAATCTGAGTTATTTTTATGGAAGGTGTGGAGTTCAGTCAGATGACCACAATTTTTTGTTTTTGAATGTCCAGTTCCAACAATTTGCTGAAAATGCTTAAAGAATTGCTTGTATTTATTTGTCAAAAATCAGTTAGCTACATTTCTGTGGGCCTATTTCTTGACTCCTGTTCTGTTCTGTTGACCTATGTGTTTATCGCTTAACTAATGCTATATTGATCATTTCAGCTTGACAGTAAATCTTAAGAACAGGCACTGTGATTTCTTCAACTTTAATCTTAATTTTAAAATTTGATTGAGATTTTCCTTTTCCTTTCCATATAAATCAGAATTAACTTGTCTGTATCACCAAAAATGTTCCTGAAATTTTTATTGGAACTGCATTAAATCAATGGATCAAATTGAAGTGAATTGGCATCTCTACCATTTTGAGTCTTCTTATCCTTGAACATAAAGTTGTTTTCTTTTATGGTTTCAGCAGCTTTTTCAGTTTTTAGCATACAGATCCTTTTTGCCATATTCTAGATTCTGTGATAGAAATATTTCTTTGGGGGGTGCCTGGGTAGCTCAGTGGTTTACATCTCTGCCTTCAGCTCCTGTTGTGATCTCAGGGTCCTGGGATGAGGCCCACATCAGGTTCTCTGCTCAGCAGGGAACCTGTTTCCCCTTCTCTCTCTTTCCCTGCCTCTCTGCCTGCTTGTGATCTCTGTCTGTCAAATAAATAAATAAAATCTTTAAAAAAAAAAGAAAAAGAAATATTTTTTTGGAAATACGTCAATCAAAAAAAGAAAATTACAGGATTTCACTCATACGTGAAATTTAAGAAACAAAACAGAGTAACATAAGGGAAGGGAAGGAAAAGTAAAATAAGAAGAGATTAGAGAGGGAGGCAAATCATAAGAGACTCTTAACTGTAGGAAACAAACAGGGTTACTGGAGGGGAATGGGGTGGGAGGATGGGGTAACTGGGTGATGGGCATTAAGGAGGGCACATGATGGAATGCGCACTGGGTGTTCTCTGTAACTGATGAATCACTGAATTCTACTCCTGGAACTAATAATACACTATATGTTAATTAATTGAATGTAACTAAAATGAAATTAAACAAACAAACAAAACAAAAGCCAAACAAACAAAAAAAGAAATTTTCTTTTTTGAGTGTTTAACTTAAAACCTTCATGAATTCATTGTCATTAAGCAAAAAAAAAAAAAAAAAAAAAAAGAGCTTGGATCTAAATAAATGATTTTACAGTCTGCAAAAGAATTTGTGAATGAGGAGAGCTAGTAAGAGAGGCCTGATTCTGAGATATGATGCAACTGTGAACCCCAAAAGAAGGTGGGAACAGAAATGGAAGGATGGGAGGAAACTTAGTTTGTCCATAGTCACACAGGTTGCAGGTGGTACAGTCTGGAAATGAATCAAAACCTGCAGGAATCTTGCCTGGCCTTTCCCTGTTCTACCATTGGATGAGAACTCAGTTGAGTAAAGAGTCTTTAAATTGCTTGGACTATTGCCAGCACAGAAAACAGAAACAAAAACACAAACTGCATTTTCTCACTGAAGGCAGAAAGTTGAGTTTGTTTACATTGCTTGCTAATTAGTATTTTTTTAAAGGCATATCCCTGCCTCTTCTATTTAATGACATCCTCTTCAATGTCAATAAGGTTTTCAAGATCCAACTAAAGAATTATGTCCTCTCACCATTGTTCTATTAAGGTAATGATTATGTTCTCTCTATTTTTTCAGCAGTATGGACCAAGTTTGTAAAACCTAGTCTGCTAATGATGGCAGTCTTCTTTGTAATTTATGCTAATGCTCAGGAATTATGTGTGTGAATATACAAGACAGCAACTCTGCCTTGTGAACTTTTGCAACTAAAGTATCAAACAAGGTCAGAGTCACAGCTTGTTCATATAAAAGCTTCTGTTTTTAATATTTCCCTTTTAAATGCAATGCAACATTTTCAAGTATAGTAGAAATTTTAATCAAATTATTTTGTGACTCCAGGCACACAAGAACTCAATGTCTTTTGCAATTTACCAATTAATATTTAGGAGGACTACTTCTCTCCTCTCTAAATTTGAGTCATCTTAGTGATTGTTCTGATGTAAAATTATTGTTTATATGATTTGCCTTCCTCTACATCCTCCAGATAAATCTCTTGAGAGTTATTTCCCTTTAGGATCTTATATCTCTAGAGGATGGAAGACCTAAGAACTCAGGCAACCTAATAGCATAAACAACTTAAGCTCATTCTAAGAAATCTACAGGGGATTATGCTAATTTTCTAACCATTTGAAAAGCTTTAAAAGTCCCTGCAGTTTAGTGTGTGAGAGGAATGCTGGGATAGTGGTGGGGGACTAGTGTTGTCTCCTCTCTCTGGGCAGCAAGGGGAGGGATGACTTTTTCTGGAGTGGCAGTTTCATCCCCCCTTGTAACTAAGCTTATAATTAAGCTGAATGCTTACTTCCTCCCCTGGGTCAGTATTTCAGAGAGATTACTTCCTTTTTCTCTTCCTTTCCAACTTATATATGAAAAGTTACACTAAATCCAATGCCAATATTGATTTGGTCAAATAATTCAGTGGTGCACCAGTTTGACCACGTTCCTCATTGTTCCCTAGAGACTTGCTATTTTAACTAAACAGGGGTTTCCCAGTCCACATTTTTTTTTCAGAAAACCTTGTTACCTTTTCTGCTCCCCAAATTACCCACCCATGCTTTCCCAAACCGTCTTATTAATTTAGGGAAGAATGAATGAGTACAACCTCTCAGGTTTCACTAGATGGTGCTAAAAATAATCTGTATATGGGCTTATGCTTCTAGCAATAAATGGAATCCATTAATTTTTTAATTTTTTTAATTTCATTTCTTTTCAGCATAACAGAATTCATAGTTTTACACCACACCCAGTGCTCCATGCAATGCGTGCCCTCCATAGGAATCCATTAATTTTATTGATACACAACAATATTCAAAGAACTGTTCTTTGTACACTGTACGAAGTATTCTAAAATCCTGTCTTCAGCAGTTTTGCAGTTTGTTTTTCCTACAAGAACTTTAGATCCTTGGTCAGGGATTCTTTTCCCGTTGTCTATTTATGGCTAGAGAATGACTTATTGTGCAGGTTTAGGTTTTTCTGTTTCCCTTCTTTTGTTTCTTATCTGTGGACTAGCATCATTTGTCTTCTGCCATCTGTACTGACCATTCGTTATACCTCTAGATTTACCCTTCCAAAACTGGAACACAGGCATTGTTCAAATGTAGACAACCCAGGCAGGAGCAGGGTGTTGTTGATCTGCCACAACAGCAGGACGAGTAGGAGATCCACAGCTGGTTCTCTGTAGCCCATGAACTCAGCTGACCCTCCTCTTCAGACTCTGGGTGAGGACGAAGGCAAGCCCTACCCTTGGTCACTGCTCTCTTTCTTGGAGGAATGCCCCGGCTCTCCTCTTCTACCACCTGCCCCGTGGACACAAGAGGGTGACTCTGGGAAGAGGCTTCATCAATCTAGGAACAACATCTCATCCCAGACCTCCTCATCATTTCTTCTAAGAACTTGGTGCAGGTCAGTATAAAAAATGATGGTGCTGCAGTGAGGAGGAAATGTTACCCAAAAAGACCTGCTGGCCGGTGTATTTCATTTGAGATCATGGGCTACCCGAACACTGTCCAAGAACACTGATACTTTTGTAAGTTTAAGTATATGAGTCTTATATTTTAGGAATTATTTTTCTATTCTTTCCTAACAAATATTCTGATTTTCATTTAAAAAAAGAAACATTTGAGTGCCTTTAAATACAAGTGTTTTAAGGAATGCTCTGAAAACCCCCATGATGTAGTCATTAATATTTCCTCCTAAGAGGAAACCAGTTCTTGTGGTCATACTGGAATCCAGGGAGTATGTGGATCGACATCTCAGATCTATATCTCAGATTGCAGGACAAAGGGTTTTAAACCCTGCTGCAGTCTCACAAACCTGTATTTCTGTAACAGGTAATCAGTGAGGTGGATGGTTAGGCAAATGTATTTTTCAGATGTTTGATAAGCTTTCTAGATTTCTATGCACGTTTCTCAATATTTAGTAGTCTGTGTTTGAACGTAAATTTCAGGAAGTTTGAGAGTGTTCAGAACAACCCATACAAACTAATACAGCACTCAGAAAAATTCCAAGAGCTGTGGTAGAGGATGTGGACACAGAGAGCTGGAATTCAATCAAGTAACCTTCCTTAAAAGTGTGACCTCTAAGATGTGGGGACTGGGCTCAGGTCATATGGACTTTTCAGCTCCATTTCCAATGGCCAGTCCATTAGAACACAAGTCTGACAGTTCTGGGGCTCCTCGGGAAGCATGCTGCCAGGGGGAAATGGGTGGCTTATCTCCCTTCCAGTTATCTGACTTCTCCTGAGGTCACAAATATCTCCTCTCCCTGTGTAATTGCTCCACCTCATCTGCAACATCACCAGCCCCAGATGGGAAAAGCTAATGATGAGGGCATGTTCAGTGGGCAAAACCTCTCTAGACCTTTGCCAGAGTAATTACACAGATGGAAAACGTACCCCTGTGTGAAGTTCATGGCAGAGGCTTTCTTGCTCTGTGGTGAGTCTTTAAATACACCTAAATACTGATTGGTGGGTCACCTTGGGTGGCTCAGTTGGTTTAGTGTCTGCCTTTGGCTCAGGGCATGATCTCAGGATCCTGGGATCAAGCCCCATGTTGGGCTCCCTGCTCAGTGGGGAGTCTGCTTCTCCCTCTGCCCCTCCCCCTGCTCATGCTCTCTCTCAAATAAATGAATAAATTAAAAAAAATAAAAGATCGGTTATGAAAAGCAAAGGTAACATTATAAGGATGTTTGTACCTGATGAGATCACTGTTGGTCCAAAAACTTTTTGTGTTCATGGACCTAATGTTCAGATGACCCAATGGTGATTGAGACTAGGAAGCTTACTTTTCCTAAGCAAACCTACAGGTATTTGGTGGGCCTCCAGGAGGGCTGGACTATTGTCATTGAGGGTAATTCAGGCCAGCAGGTGGGAAGCAAGGACAGCAGAGCAGGGTGGACAGTGTGAGGACTGTTAGCTGGTCTGGGGAGTATGGGAGGCCCACAACCTCCACGACATGAGTTCCTGCACCCTACAGGAAGATCTCCCATGCCAGTAAGGTGGGACCACTTCTTTCTGGCATATTTTTGAAAATGCACAAGGTGATAATTACGTCTCCACTTTCTCTTTCCTAAATTCCATTCAGATAATTCGTGTGACCCTGCTGGGATCATGGATTTTGGTTTAGTATCTTTAAGATACCAGACTCCAGACCTGGAACAAAACCATGAGTGAGCACACGGGACAAGTACTGAGTGGTTCCTCATGCTAAGAGAGTGAAATGCTCTTGCACACACATACACGCATGCACACATGATGAACATGTGAGTTAGATAGAGGGTTCCTTTCACGGACTGTATATGTATCTAATTACCACGGTGTACACCTTAAATATCTTACAATTTTATATCACAATTCTACCTCAATAAAACTAACATATATATGTATATATGATTCATATACACATAAGTTCTAAAAACCTGGAAGAAGAAAGTAGAGAAAACAAGTATATATATATATATATATATATATATATATGAATTTATCAATAGCTATTGTCTATGAGTAGATGGGATTATGCAATTATTTATTTCATTAATGGTCTTTTTTTCTGTAACAAACACGAATTAGTCTTATGATGAGTTGTTTTAAAGTAACTAACTAAATAGGTAACAAGTTCCTGTCTTTGGGGTATCACTCTTCAGCTAAAAGGAAGAAAGAAAAATAAAAGTGTTGTCCCCTTTATGTGTGGTGATTACAAATCAAATATTATGTCTCATTACAACATGATTTTTAAGTTTAACTTTAAAAAAATTAATTTAAGTATTCTTCTACTTAAAAAAAAGAAGAAGAAGAAAAAGGAAATACTCCTCGTGTCCATATTATATTTTCCAAACTTGCAATTCAAACTGACCTACTCTAGTTCTTGGTATGCATTTTCACTTGGATATCCACGGAGATGCTGCGCTCATAAATATCCTCCTTCTCCAAGCCATCCCTTAAGCTGGTTAGTCAATAATTTCCAAGTTGTTTTTTCAAAACTCTGGTTTTCATGGTCCTTTGTGTGTGGTTTCACCTCAGAAAATAACTTCTTCCAGAGTTTAGGGTCTGTACCTTTCTGTTTGGACCGCAAGTGGACATGCCCCATGGGTAGGCATGCATCTACAGACTCTCCATTTATACCATATTCTAACTTCTCCAGCAGCTGGATCCTTGTCAGTCCCAAACAAGTTGATGGCAGGAAATTGTCTGTACAGCTAGCATTTAATTGTTGATATGGAGGACATACGCCTTTTTCTGTTAATTTTTGAATGTTGGAAGTGTTCATAAGCCAAATATTTGATTGGTGTCTACTCAATAATGTAAATATTTAGTCCGCTTTCACTAAAGCAATGCAGTTAAATCCCCTCCACCCCTGCCAAATCTCCCAAAGCTGCTGCAAAATAATCCTGCACAATGCTTCTTACTATTTCATTTAACTGACCCATTGACCATAGTTTTAGGTTGAGCTGGAATATGAAAAAGAATGTCCCTCATTTCTGTCATTCTGTGAATGCTCGTGGCAGGGAAGAAAATCCCCTCACCTCTGCACAATCAAATCTGCTTTTGGTTTCTTGGATAACTCTACCTTCATCACTGGGTCAGGAGACTGGACCAAATCATTGACAACTCAGAGTCAAGTAAATTCCAGGCTGTTTTATTTCAAGGGCCCCAAGGCTGTTACTTTCCTGACCACATATAGGTAATTCAAGTATTTTATGGTAGATCCTGTCTCTCATTCCTGTCTATACCTGCAGCTTACAGTTCAGAGTCCGGCACAGAGTGAGTCACCAATACATTTTTTTTTCCTCCAGTTGAGTTTATAATCATGAAACATGAGAGTTGATCATACTAATTGAAGCCATTGTTCCACAAACTTGAGCAGGTAATTTGTCAGTTAACAGAGAATAGGCTTAAAGTTAGTGGATTCTGACAAAAGTATTTGTTCCCCCCCCAAATCATTTTATTGCTAATTATATCATTGAAAGCTTATTTTTAAAAAGACCTATCCACTTATCTCACTTAACCATATTATAAAATATTGAGGTGAAAGATATGGCTTTCATTGCTTTACAGACAAATATGTTTTTAGTACCTCAGCCTCCAGTTCCAGGAATGGGCAGGCAGGTGACCCAGTTCAGGTGTGAGGGGGCTCAGTGAAATGCATCCACTGTTGGGACCAAACAAGGTATACCATTTTCTGCATGAGTGATAGCACAGATATTAACCTCTGCAAACAGGTTTATCAAGCCAAGAGTGATGGAAAGAAGTAACGTGACCTCTGGAGGAGACTTCATTCTGCTGGGGTTCTCTGACCGCCCAAAGCTGGAGACCATTCTGTTTTTCATTAACACAGTTTTTTACCTTCTGGCTGTGGCGGGGAACTCTACCATCATCTTTCTTTCCCTGGTGGACCCTCGACTGCACTTGCCTATGTACTTCTTCCTCTGCAATCTGTCCCTCCTGGACCTCTGCTACACCACTAGCAGCATACCTCAGATGCTGGTCAACCTCTGGGGGCCACGCAAGACCATCACTTATGTAGGTTGCGTTGTCCAACTCTTTGCTTTCCTGTCTGTGGGGGGCACTGAGTGCATTCTCCTTTCCGTCATGGCCTATGACCGCTTTGTGGCTGTTTGCAAGCCACTCCACTACATGGCCATCATGCACCCACAGTTGTGCCTGCAACTGGCATCCTTTGCCTGGCTCAGTGGGATCGCCAACTCCGTGCTCATGTCCCCCCTGACCATGTCCCTGGGGCGCTGTGGCCAGCGCCGTATCAACCACTTCGTGTGCGAGATGCCAGCTATCATCCGCATTTCCTGCGTGGACACCAGCCCCATTGAAGGCCTAGCTTTCTTCCTGGCCATCCCCATCGTGCTGGTGCCTCTCACCATGATCCTCGTGTCCTACGGCTTCATTGCAGCTGCTGTTGCACGCATCCGGTCTGCAGCCGGGAGGCGCAAGGCTTTCAACACCTGCTCTTCGCACATGGCGGTGGTGTCCCTCTTTTACAGCAGCATAATCTACATGTACATGCAGCCTGGGAATGTAGCCAGCCAGGACCAGGGCAAGTTCCTCACACTCTTCTACTGTCTAGCGACCCCCACTCTGAATCCTTTCATTTACACGCTGAGAAACAAAGACGTGCAGGGGGCCGTGCGCAAGGTTCTCGGGAAAGACAGTGGCGCATTGGGCATGGGAGCGCACTGAGGGAGGCTGGCCTCCCAGCGCTCAGGTGCTTCGGGTCCGGAGAGACTGAAGTGCAGGGACAGTGCGCAGGGTGGTGCACAGACGCTGAAGTGTGGGTGTAGAGGGTCTACTCTCTTTCAGGGATCCTAAAGCAATGTCTCTGCTTGCGAGGACTGGACAGAACCCCTGTCCTTCCAGGCGACAGGGTTAACCGCGGGAGATAGTGTGCTGGGGGAATTGGGGATTTTACTTCCTTTCTGCTCAGTGGGGACAGGGATGACTTGTGGCTCAGATTCCGGGGGCCTGTAATGTCACTCCCAAATCAGCCATCAGGGAAGAGACAGCGGGGTTGAAGAAGTGTGTGCGCGTGTGTGAGGGCAAGACTGGGATGCTGGCGGTCGATAGCTCCGGTCCATAAACCCTTTTAGTACAAACGTTCTAGACCCTCCTGGAGATGGTGCCATTACTTCTACAGGCTGCTGTTGCCTGCTAACTCCTGCCCTGCGCAAGTAATGTGTAGCTGCTTCTCCAACAACAGTGGTTATTTAAAATTTCAAGTCCTATGCCACTTGTCGATCTAAATTAAGTCAACTTAATGAGCATTCAAGACAACTAGCATTTAAAAGTTAGTTGGGTTAACATGAAAGGGAATAGAACATTTCAGAGTTGATTCCAAAAGTTAGGGTAAGTCAGTTGTGTGTGTGTGTGTGTGTGTGTGTGTGTGTGTGTGTGTCAAGTGTTTTCCTTACATTGACACAGAACTTGGAAGGTCACTGCCTTAAAGAGTATTTACTGGAACAAACTCCCAAGCAGGCAATACATCTGCAGTGAGGGGGGAAAAATAGGGATAGAATTATTTTTTTCCTAACTACTCTTTAAAAAATAGTTTTAAAATTTCAGTTTACAGTATAATAATAGTTTCAAGTGTAGAATTTAGTGATTCATCACTTCCATACAACACCCGGTGATCAAAAGTACTCTCCTTCATCCCCATCACCTGTTTTTCCCATCTCCCACTCCCGCCTCTCCCACTCCCGCCTCTCTAGTGACCGTCAGTGTGTTATCTAGAGTGAAGAGTCTGGTTCTCTTTTCCCTCTGCTCATCTGTTTTGTTTCTTAAATTCCACATATGAGTGAGATCATATGGTATTTGTCTTTCACTGACTGACTTAACATAATACCCTTTAGTTTCATCCACATCCTCGCGCTTCCATAGAACACCTGGTGTTTATCACAAGTGCACTCCTTAATACCCATCACCCGTTTAACCCATCCCCCAATCCCTGCCCCTCTGGTCACCATCAGTTTGTTCTCTGCAGTTAAGAGTCTGTTTCTTGGTTTACACCCCCCCCCCCTCGGGATACCATTCTTACTACTTGAATTAGTGATCTGAAGGTCACAGAAGGAGATAGTGGTGTGGGAGCATGTGGACAGGAATGGGCAGCTTCACAGTATGAGAGAGTTTGCCGGGATAAATGACGATCATGGTGAGGATGATGATGCTAATTATGATGAAAATGGATCTGTACTTCATTAACTCATGTATTTTCACCTTCTGACAATTCTGAAGTAGGAATGATTCAAGATTTAATGGCAAGGCAAAGTTTACTTTGCAATATTTTTTTCTCAGATTTACATTTCTTAGATTTACATCAAAAGGTGAACATGAGTATCTTAAAGTTGTAAAAATTAATGATATCAATAAAATTTCAATGAATTCTAGGAACTAATTAGTGTCTGTAATGGTGAACTTGCTCTGTCAGTCTGACTAGGCAACAATACCCAGGTATTTGTTCAAACACCATTCCTGTTGTGGCTATGAAGGTATTTCTTTGAAGAGATTAATATTTAGATCATTAAACTTTGAGTAAAGCAGATTGCTCTCCAATGTGTGGGTGGGCTGTGTCCAATCAGTTGAAGGTCTTAGGATAAAACAGAGATCCCCATCTCCCCCTAGCAAGAGGGAATTTTGCTTTTAGACCACTGCTGGACTTCAGCTGCAACATCTACTGTTCCTTGGATTTCCAGTCTGTCTTGCAGATTTTGAACTTGCCAGCCCCCCAAATCACTAGTCATTTCCTTAGAATGTCTCTATCTACCATCTATCATCTATCCATCTATCATCTATTTATCTATTATCTATATATCTATCATCTATTTATCTATCAATCATCTATCCATCTATTATCTCTATCTATATGATCTATTGATTCTGTTTCTTTGGAGAACCCTAATACTTTCCAAAAAGTAATAAAAAAATTAAGTATGTATACATTAACTTTTGCATAAGTTTCACTTTTTTTTAAGATTTTATTTATTTATTTAACAGACAAAGATCACAAGTAGGCAGAGAGGCAGTCAGAGAGAGGAGGAGGAGGCAGGATCCCCGCTGAGCAGCGAGCCTGATGTGGGGCTTGATCCCAGGACCCTGAGATCATGACCTGAGCCGAAGGCAGAGGCTTAACCTACTGAGCCACCCAGGCACCCCAATAACTTTCACTTATTTTTTTATCCCTAGATCTTTAGGTTCATACCCAGTTTTCATATTTCTTTCATATTTCAAACAACCATTTCCTTGAAGAGAAGCTTTGCTTTTATTTTCAATCCAGACTTCCTCACTGGATTTGTAGAAATTAAAATGTGGATATTGCAAAGATGAGGAGGGCGAGTTAGTTTATATGTATACTACTTTATTTTGTGATCTCTAGGTAAAAAGAGTTTGTCGTAACCTTTGTTTGTGTCTTTTATGAAATCTCTGAAATTTTTTTCATGGTTTTGTCTTTTGGTGGTTTTGATACATTTATATTTGTATGTACTTGATATTGCAAGTTGTAAGGATAGGCACATGTACTCTGGGCAGCTTCTGGTGCAACGTCACATGCATGTCCTGTGGGCCTATATAAACAACAGTATTAAAACAAGGTTTTAGGCTACACGGAAATGAGTCATACAGGATTACTAGTTTACTTATTTTCACTTATAATTTTGGCCAGGAAACAATCCTATAGCACCATTCTAACTATTTAGAGAAAACACCCAGGGTTTTTTTTAAAGACTTTTTTTTTTTAAAGATTTATTTATGTGTGTGAGAGAGAGACAGAGTGCTTGAGAGAGAGAGAGCATGAGTCGGGTGAGGCACAGAGGGAGAAGCAGACTCCCTGCTTAGCAGGGAGCCCAGTGTGGGGCTCCATCCTGGGACCCCAGGATCATGACCTGAGCTGAAAGCAGACGCTTAACAAACAGAGCCACCTAGGCACCGCACCCAATTTTTATATGCCTGCAATATTAATTATAAAATAAATAATAATTTAATAATTATAATAATCACAAAATTACATTTTTATAATTATAAAATATAATATAATGATTATAATGTGATTATAATAATATTATAATATAATATAAATATAATTATAATTATGATATAATAATTATAAAATTGATAAAGGTCAATTAGGATAAGGTCATAAGATTTTCAGCCATTTGTGAAAAACATCATTTATAAATATCAGTGAACATACATAATTTCATTTAATAAATACTCTGACATACACAGCTTCCCATAGCTAATGTACAGAGGAGTTAAATATTAAAAACTTTTGTGTTTTACCAAAAAGTACTTGGAAGATTTTTAGTAAATGTATATAGACACAAATTTTTCTTTATTATGATGAAATACAGAATAGGTACATTGTTGGATCATTTTTAGTTATTCTTTAAATCTGTCCCTTTCCCTTCTAAACAAAGGAAATCTCTATGCCGGCTTTTTCCATCACAAGTGTTTTCATGGCAGAGTGTTCTCACAGTTTGACTTTAAATGTGGTTCCAGTTTGTACACAGGGTTCCCGATAGGATTTTAGTTAAGGCCAATAATATCTTTAGTCCATGCAGCTAACTGCACCATTTTATCTTGTTTCCTTTTGTTTCTTTCAGTACATTTATTTAATATGCATATTCAAGGATTATTACCAAGAAGTGGTATATTGGTTTCAGATGTACAGTATAGTGATTCAACAATTACATGCATTACTCAATGCTCATAAGAGTGCTTTTACCTTTTCCCCTTTACCTATTTCACCCATCCCCCATCCACCTGCCCTCTGCCACCCACTACTTTGTTCTCTGCATTTAAGAGTCTGTTTTTTGTCTCTTTTATCTTTGCTCATTGGTTTTGTTTCTTAATTTCCACATCTGAGTGAAGTCGTATGGTATTTGTATTTCTCTGACCAACTTAGTTTGCTTATCATAATACACTCCAGCTCCATCCATGTCATTGCAAATGGATTATGGTTTCACATCTCATATTTAGGTCTTCAATCCATTTTGAGTTTATGTTTCTGTATGGTTTAAGAAAGTGGTCTTTTGGGGTACCTGGGTGACTCAGTGGGTTAGTCCTCTGCCTTCAGCTTAGGTCAGGATCCCGGGATCCTGGGATCGAGCCCTGCATCAGGCTCTCTGCTAAGCAGAGCTTCCCCCTCTCTCTCTGCCTGCCGTTCTACCTACATGTGATATCTGTCTGTCAAATAAATAAAAATAAAATCTTAGAAAAAAAAAAAAAGAAAGTGGTCTTTTATTCTTTGCATGTAGCTGCCCAGTTTTCCACCACATCATTTGATGGAAAGACTTCTTTCCATTGTATTCTTGCTTCTGTTTTTGTAGATTGACCATAAAAGCATGGGCTCATTTCTGGACACTCTGTTCAATTCAGTTGACTTATGTGTCTATTTTTGTGCCAGTACCATTTGTTTTGATTTGACTAGAGCTTTGATTTACTAGTTATAAGTAGTATGTCTTGAAATCTGGGATTGTGATCTTCCAGTTTTGTTCTTTAAGTATTGTTTTGGCTATTTCGGGTCCTTGGTAGTTCCACATAAATGTTAGGCTTATTTGTTCCAGTTCTGAGGAAGAATGTTGTTGGTATTTTAGTAGGAATTGGCTTAAATCAATAGAATGCTTTGGTTAGCATAGACATTTTAACAATATTTGTTTTTTCAATTCATGAGCATGAAATATCTCTCTATTTGTTCTTGTCATCCTCAATTTCTTTCATCAGTGTTTTATAGTTTTCACAGTACAAGTTTCCATCTCCTTGGTTACGTTTATTCTTAGGTATTTTATTATTTTTCTGCAATTGTAAATAATATTGTTTTATTAATTTCTCTTTCTGCTGCTTTATTATTGGTGTATAGAAATGCAATAGATTTTCTTCTTTTATATGTATATACACATGTATATACACATGTGTATATATACATATACATGTATATATACACATGTGTATATACATGTATATGTATGTGTGTATACATATATATGTATCAAATATATATGTATACACACATACATATATGTATCAAATATATATATGTATACACACATACATATACATGTATATATACATGTGTATACACACAATACATATACATGTATATATATATGTATACACACATACATGTATATATATATATATCACATCTTCTTTATCCATTCATCTGTTGATGGACATCTATGTTCTTCTCATAGTTTGGCTCTTGTGGTCATTGCTGCTATAAATATTCAGGTGCACGTGCCCCTTTGGATCACTACATTTGTATCTTTAGGATAAATACCCAGTAGTGTGACTACTGAGTCATAGGGTAGCTCTATTTTCAACTTTTTGAGGAACCTCCATACTGTTTTCCAAAGTGGCTGCACCAGCTGTCATCTGCAGATAGCAAAACTTTACTTTTTCCTTACCAATTTGGATGTCTTTCCTTCCTTTTTCTTTTTTTTTCCCCTTTTCTTTTCAGTACTAAGTTGAATAAAAATGTTGAAGAGACATCCTTGTCTTGCTCCTAGATTCAGGGGAAAAGGACTCAGATTTTCAGCGTTGAATATATAGTCTTAGCTGTGAGTTTTTCCTATATGACCTTTATTATGTTGAAGTATTTTCCCTCCAAATCCACTTTGCTGAGTTTTATAATGAATGGATTTTGAATCTTGTCGAATGCTTTTTCTGTACCTCTTGAGATGATCATTTTTTTTAATCCTTTTTGTTGTTAATGCAGTAGTTCACATTGACTGATTTGTGAATATTTAAATATGCTTGCATCCCTGGAAATTATCCTACTTGATTGTGGTGAAGGACGTTTTAATGAATTATTGGATTAGGTTTGCTAATGTTTTGTTAGAGATTTCTTACATCTGTGTTCACAAGATATTGGTCTGTGTTTTTTGTTTTTTTGTGGTATCTTTATCTGGTTTTCATATCTGGGTAATGCTGCCTAGTAGAATGAATTTGGAAACTTTCCCTCATCTTATATTTTTTGGAAAGTTTGAGAAGAATAGGTATTAACTCTTTTTAAATGTGAAACCATCTGGTCTTGGATTTTGTTTGTTGGGGGTTTTTTGATAACTGATTCAACTTCAAATTAGTCTGTTTGGATTTTCTGTTTCTTCCTGATTCAGTTTTTGAAGGTTTTGTGTTTATACAGATTTAACAATTCTTCTAGGGCTGTCCAGTGTGTTGGCATATAATTTTTCATGATGTTGTATGTCTCTGGTGTCAGTTGTTTTTTTCTCCTCCTTCATTTCTGATTTTATTTGAGCTCTCTCTCTCTCTCTCTTATTCTCTGTGTCTCTGTTTTATGAGTCTGACTAAAGCTTTATCAATTTTGTTGATCTTTTCAAAAAACCAGCTTCTGGTTTCATTGATCCATTACATTGTTTCCTTAATCTTTATTTCATTTATCTCTACTCTGATCTTTATTATTTCCTTCTTTACACCGAATTCAGGTTTTGCTTTTTCTCTTTTTCTCTTGTTTTAGTTTGCGTTTAAAGTCTATTTTGTCTGATATAAGTATTGTTACCCCTGCTTTGTTTTCACTTCCATTTGCACAAAAAGTGTTTTCCCATCCCTTCACTATCAATCTGCAGTTGCCATTAGGCAGCTTATACGTTGGACCTGATTTTTATCCATTTAGTCACACTATATCTTTTTTTTTCACCCTATATGTTTTGATTGGAGAATTTTCTCTCTTTATATTCAACGCAATTATTGATAGATATGTTCTTATCACCATTTTGTGACTTTTAAAAAAATTTATTTATTTATTTGTCAGAGAGAGAGAGCACAAACAAGCTGGGGGAGCAACAGAGGCAGAGGGAGAAGCAGACTCCCCACTAGCAAGGAGCCAGATGAAGGGCTCAATCCCAGGACCCCAGGATCATGACCTGAGTTGAAGGCATATGCTTAACTGACTGAGCCACACAGGCGTCACTCTTGTTGTTTTTTTATAGTTGTTTTTGTAGTTCTTCTCTGTTTCTTTCTTCTCTTGTTCCCTTCCCCTGAGGTTTGCTGGCTTTCTTTAAAGTTATGTTTAGATTCCTTTCTATATTTTGTATAACCATACAGGTTTTAATCTGTGGTTACCAGTAATACACACACACACACACGCACATATATATATACACATATAAATATGTATATATATATATATATATCCTTTACATATAGAAGTCTGTATTAAGTTGATGTTAAGTTTGAACCCATATTAAAAACACTAAATTTTTACTCGCTCCCTGCCACACATTTTGCATATATGATGTCATACTTTATATCTTTTTATTTTGTGAATCCTTTGGCTGATTTTTGTATTATAATTGATCTTACTGCTTTTATGCTTTAAACTCTGTACTAGTCTTATAAGTTATTAACCTACTACATTTATTACGTTCACATTTACTGTAGAATTTTTTCGAATTCTAATTTTCTTACTCCTGATTATGGACGTTTCATTCCACTTAAAGAATTTCTTTTAATATTCCTTTTAAAACAAGTTTAATGGTATAGAATTCCTTTAACTCTTTTTTCCTGGGAAATGTTGATCTTTCCTTCTTTCTGAATGGTAACCTTGTTGGATAGAGTATATTTGATTGCAAGGTTTTTTTTTTCCTATTAACAGGGATTACATCATGTAACTCCCTTTTGTCCTACAAAGCTGAAAAATTAGCTGAGAGTTTTGTGGGTTTCTACTGTACATAACTTTTTTTTTTCTGTTGCTTTTAATATCCTCTCTTTATTGCTACTTTTTTAAATATATTTTTTTATTTCCTTTCAGCGTAACAGAATTCATAGTTCCACACCAATCCCTGTGCTCCATGCAATGCATGCCCTCCATAATACCCGCCACCAGGCTCCCACAAACTCCCACATCCCGCCCCTTCAACCCTCAGGTTATTTTTCAGAGTCCATAGTCTCTCATGGTTCATCTCCCCCCCAATTTCCCTCAACTCCCTTCTCCTCTCTATCTCCTCATGTCCTACATGTTATTTGTTATGCTCCACAAATAAGTGAAACCATATGATAATTGACTCTCTCTGCTTGACTTATTTCACTCAGCATAATCTCTTCCAGTCCCGTCCATGGTGCTACAAAAGTCGGGTATTCATGCTTTCTGATGGAGGCATAATACTCCATAGTGTATATGGACCACATCTTCTTTATCCATTCGTCCATTGAAGGGCATCTTGGTTCTTTCCACAGTTTGGCGACCGTGGCCATTGCTGTTATGAACATTGGGGTACAGATGGCCCTTCTTTTCACCACATCTGTATCTTTGGGGTAAATACCCAGTAGCACAATTGAAGGGTCATAGGGAAGCTCTATTTTTAACTTCT
>PISX010030651.1:0-18467 GCA_004024625.1 Mellivora capensis | reverse complement strand
GTGGAGGTTCCTCAAGAAGTTAAAAATAGAGCTTCCCTATGACCCTGCAATTGCGCTACTGGGTATTTACCCCAAAGATACAGATGTGGTGAAAAGAAGGGCCATCTGTACCCCAATGTTTATAGCAGCAATGGCCACGGTCACCAAACTGTGGAAAGAACCAAGATGCCCTTCAACAGACGAATGGATAAAGAAGATGGAGTATTATGCCTCCATCAGAAAGGATGAATACACGACTTTTGTAGCAACATGGACGGGACTGGAAGAGATTATGCTGAGTGAAATAAGTCAAGGAGAGAGAGTCAATTATCATATGGTTTCACTTATTTGCGGAGCATTACAAATAACACGGAGGACATGGGGAGATGGAGAGGAGAAGGGAGTTGAGGGAAATTGGGGGAGAGATGAACCATGAGAGACTATGGACTCTGAAAAATAACCTGAGGGTTTTGAAGGGGCGGGGGATGGGAAGTTGGGGGAGCCAGGTGGTGGGTATTGTGGAGGGCATGCATTGCATGGAGCACTGGGTGTGGTGTAAAACTATGAACACTGTTACGCTGAAAAAAAAAAAAAAAAAAAAAAAAGAAAAAGAAAACCAAAGCTGGATCCATTAGAACTCCAGAGTCAGGCTATATTACAATCCTATAATCATCCAAACAGTTATGTACTCACATGGATACAGACACATATATCCATTGAATAAGAGAAAGAACGCATAAGTGGACCCAGAACCCTATGGTCCACTAATCTTTAACAACAGTGTACATATATGTACACTAGTTCAAAGGGCATATGTGCACCCACTGTCCATGTTTATCCTTGGGTTTATGTGGACCAGACTTGGTGAGTTTATGGTCTGAAGGCTCCTGGCAAGCCCAGTGTACTGGAGACCTGATTGCTTGGTGGTCTGCTGGATTGGAGGCGTGCACATCTACGGTTATATAGTGAGCCTGCTGTCTATGTGACAGGACACATATGCTCTGAGTCACCTATTCAGCAGAATATGTGTTCTGAAGTTTCCTGGTGTTCTTCAGACTTGATTGCCATATGCTGTGCTTTGTTAGAGAGCCCTAGTTTGAAGGGCACATGGTGATATTCCTGTCCAGGTGCTTGCTTGGCCTCATGTAGAGCTGAGTTCTTGAACTCCATGTCCATGTGTACATGGTGATGCTCCTAACAAGACGATTCCCTTTCCCAGTGCTTACTTGGGATGCAGCACTCATGGTTTCTTGGCATTTGACAAACCCAGTGTTCTCTCACTTACTTGCCTTGGGCTGTACTGTGTTGTACTTGGGCTGTACTGGGTTGAGCATGTGGAATGAGGGCTCCTGGTCCACCCACTGTCTACTAGAATCATCTGCCCAGTGTCAAATGGGTTCAGAAGGCTCCCATTATTTGGGTTCCTGGTGAGAGTTTTGTTGGCAGGAGTGAATTTCTGTTGTGTTATACTGTATTTGAGGGTTGGTGGTCTCTGGGTTCCTGGTCCAGGTATTTGAAGGATTAGTATTTTCACTGCTGAGCTGGGCCAAACAACATTTGGTCTGAGGGTCTGTGTTCCAAGGACACACACCGTGTTCATTTAAGTGGTGATTCCTTCTTCCTGTACTTACTTATTCCAAAATTCCTTGTCTGCCAGTTGTTTAGAGACAATGCATACATTATGCACATCTGGCTCAGCAGGATGTTCAGGATACTCATTTTGGATCTGGATAGGAAGGGCTCCAGAGTCGTGGTGCACCCAGTGCTCCCTCAGGATGCAGACTCTGCTTTCCTGTGCTGATCCCAGTTGTGAACACAGAGGTGTGGGACTCAGCTGGCTGAGAATCCATGATGTTCTGACTTCCAGTGTCCCACTCACACATACAAAATTGGAAATTGTACCTGAGCAGGTGGCTCATCCTCACAGTGGAAAAAGGATCCAGGAGTTTTCAGGTGCATGGCAGGAGGCAGGAGCATGTGGCTTTACATTGGCAGCGAAAAGACCTGGACTGAAAATGTGAGGAATAGCACAAAGAGCTTTGGCTGAAGTGCCATCTCTCTTCTCAGTGCAGCCTGGGCTATTGCCATGTTTGTATAACAGTCCTGGGGCATCACAATGTCTTCTTGTGATGTCACCACCATGCCATGGTGAATTACCCTAGCACACACAAGTAGGCCTCATTCTGGTGGCCAATCATCTGGTAGCTCACCTGGCCAATGACCAATGGCTTTCTCAGTGATGTTCCTGACATCATAACCTTGAAACAAGTTAGCTTCCCTTCAAGATGAAAAATTCATCGTTGGTATGTATTTATAGCATGGTATGTATTATATTAACATTGAAGTTCATGATGAGGCTGACTCAACCACTACAAATCTAAATATGTCACTCAGCATCACCAATCGCTGAAATGCTAACACCAGTATTAATGAAGACATGGGCCATTAGACCACATGAACTGTCACACTTCAGGGGTAAATTGAGAACATGGCCCTAGAGCAAATGCTACTCTTCATTCTTCCATTAAAGCTTAATATAAGTGCAGAAAATTGTAGCTATTATGTTTGCTTCATCTTCCCACAATAAACTTAAACCTAGAAAGGATGAAGCTGTGTCCCAAGTCATTACCTTTTGCAAAATCAACAATCAGCCCTCATAGAAGGGGGATAACAAAATCCAGCCAGTAAGTAGGTTCACTGTCTTCATTTCCAGCCTCCAAATGAAAGCAGTGGGGGAAGGAGTTATGTTTGTCTCTTCCATCAAATACAACTACATAGTTATCAGATAATCCTGTACAACCAAATAAATGAATCAGTGATTTGAGAAAACAAATGCTGTAGGTCTACAAGTAGAAAAGGGACCACCATTTGGAAGGGAGGTGGTGTGCAGATTTTAGCCTGGTGTAATATAGCTTAGGAGCAGGAGCCTTTTTGAGGCTACCACAAAGTATTATTAGCAGCAGACCACAAAATGGAGCTTTGCTACATTGGGGGTGTAACTGGCTTAAAGGTGCTCAGAGGGAGAAGCCAGGCAGAACCCTGGGAGTGACAAGAGTAGTCTCAGCATCCCGGTGGTCACATTAAAATGGGTGGTGCTTGAGTGTGAAAGATTTCCCAGACTTCAAAAAGTTTAGGGAAAAGAATAGAGCTACCTTACAGCCGAACTTTAGGAGCAGGAAACCTGCCTGAGAACATTGTACCTAGATGCCAGGTTTCTGCTCTGTGTTGATATAAACTGCTAAACACCGCATGGTTGTGAGATTGCTTTCCTGGGAGATAGGGAGGCAAAAGGCAGCAGCATAGGAGATCCTCTATGAGTGTAAACACACATTTCCATGCTCCTGAATTTAGAGGAAAATCAGTTTTTCCTCCATTGAATATGGTATCTACTGTGGGGCTTTTGTATATGGTTTTTAAGTTGCTGAGTTATATTCCCTCTCTCTACATGGCAAAGAGGTGTTGTTTTTTTTTTTTTTTCTCAAGAAACTATGCTGTATTTTGTGAAATGCTTTTTCTGCATGTATTGGGAGTGTCATATGTTTGTTGTCCTGTCTTTGTTAATGTGGTGTATCCCATGGATTGATTTGCTGAGACTGACTACTTTACATCCCAGGAATAAATCCCTCTTGGTCATGGTGAATAATCCTTTAAATGTACCTAGCTAATAGGATCCAACAGTATATTAAAAAGACTATACACCATGACCAGGTGGGATTTATCCATGGGATGCAGGGGTGGTTCAACATTCACCAATAAATCAATGTGATAGAACAAATCAAAAAGGGAAGAAAGGAGAAATACATGGTCCACTCAATTGATGCAGATAAAGCATTTGACAACATACAGTATCCATTCCTGATTAAATGCTTCAAAGTATAGGGATAGAGGGAACATTCTCACCTTCAAAAAATCTATCTATTAAAAACCCACAGAGAATATCATCCTCAATGGGAAGAAGCTCACAGCCTTCCCAATGAGATCAGAAACATGACAAGGAATCACACTCTCACCACTCTTGTTCAACACAGTACCAGAAGTCCTAGCAACAGCAATCAGACAACAAAGAGAAATAAAAGGTATCCAAATAGGCAATGAAGAAGTCAAACTCTCTTCGCAGATGACATGATACTTTCTATGGAAAACCCAAAAGACTCCACCCCCAAACTACTAGAACTCATACAGCAATTCAGTAACGTGGCAGGATACAAAGTCAATACACAGAAATCGGTGGCTTTCTTATACACTAACAATGAAAATACAGAAAGGGAAATTAGAGAATCAATTCCATTTACTATAGCACCAAGAACCATAAGATACCTGGGAATAAACCTAACCAAAGAGGTAAAGGATCTATACTCAAGGAACTACAGAACACTCATGAAAGAAATTGAAGAAGACACAAAAAGATGGAAGACCATTCCATGCTCTTCGATCAGAAGAATAAACACTGTTAAAATGTCTATACTACCTAGAGCAATCTATACTTTTAATGCCATTCTGATCAAAATTCCACTGGTATTTTTCAAAGAGCTGGAGCAAATAATCCTAAAATTTGTATGGAATCAGAAGTGACCCCGAACTGCTAAGGAAAAGTTGAAAAACAAAAATAAAACTGGTGGCATTATGTTACCTCATTTCAAGCTTTACTACAAAGCTGTGATCGCCAAGACAGCCTGTACTGGCATCAAAACAGATACATAGACCAATGGAACAGAGTAGAGAGCCCAGATATGGACCCTCAACTCTATGGTCAAATAATCTTCGACAAAGCAGGACAAAATATACAGTGGAATAGACAGTCTCTTCAATCAATGGTGCTGGGAAAATTGGACAGCTATATGTAGAAGAATGAATCTCGACCATTCTCTTACACTGTACACAAAGATAAACTCGAAATGGATAAAGGACCTCAATGTGAGACAGGAATCCATCAGAATCCTAGAGGAGAACATAGGCAGTAACCTCTTTGATATCAGCCACAGCAACTTCTTTCAAGATATGTCTCCAAAGGCAAAGGGAAAAAAAGCGAAAATGAACTTTTGAGAGTTCATCAAGATCAAAAGCTCCTGCACAGCAAAGGAAACAGTCAACAAAACAAAGAGACAACCCACGGAATGGGAGAAGATATTCACAAATGACAGTACAGAAAAAGGGCTGATATCCAAGATCTATAAAGAACTCCTCAGACTCAACACTCAAAAAGAAAAAACAAACAGATGATCATGTCAACAAATGGGCAGAATACATGTAAACACACTTCTCCAAAGAAGACATGGAAATGGCTAACAAAAACATGAAAAAAAAGGTTCATCATCACTAGCCATCAGGGAGATTCATATCAAAAGCACATTGAGATACCACATTATACCAGTTAGGATGGCCAACATTAGCAGGACAGGAAACAACGTGTATTGTAGAGGATGTGGATAAAGGGGTACCTTCTTACACTGTTAATGGGAATGCAAGTTGGTGCAGCCATTTTGGGAAATAGTGTGGAGCTTCCTTATGACTGTGCAATTGCACTGTTTTGTATTTACCCCAAAGATACAGATGTAGTGAAAAGAAGGGCCATCTGTACCCCAATGTTCATAGCAGCAATGGCCACGATCACCAAACTTTGGAAAGAACCTAAATGCCCTTCAATGGACGAATGGATAAAGAAGATAGGGCCCATATATACTATGGAGTATTATGCTTCCATCAGAAAGGATGAATACCCAACATGGACGGGACTGGAAGAGATTATGCTAAGTGATGTAAGTTAAGCAGAGAGATTCAATTATCATATGGTTTCTCTTGCTTGTGGAGCATAAGGAATAACACGGAAGACATGGGAAGATTGAGAGGAGAAGGGAGTTGGGGGAAATCAGAGAGGGAGATGAACCATGAGAGACTGTGGACTTTTAGAATGAATCCGAGGGTTTTGGAGGGGAGGGCTTTAGGGGTTTGGGTGAGCTTGGTGGTGGGTATTATGGAAGGCATGAATTGCATGGAGCACTGAGTGTGGTGCATAAACAATGAATTCTGTTACACTGAAAAGACGTTTTAAAACATGAAAAAATAAATAAAAAGAAAAAATAATAAATGTACCGTTGGATCCTGTGGGGTAGTTTCTTGGTGAGAATATATGCATCCTTGTTCATCAGGGATGTTGGACCATAATTCTCCTTTTCAGTCAAGGTCCTTGTGTAGTTTTTGCATAAGGAAATGCTGATCTAATAGAAATGGTTTTCTGTTTTCCTTCCATTTCTATTTTTTTGATTACTTTCAGAAATAAAAGGATTAATCTTTTTTTTATTGCTTGGTAGAATTCCCCTTGGAAGCAGTTTGGCCCTGGACACTTCTTGGGAGATTTTTGGTAACTAATTCAGTATTTTCCCCTTTTTTGCTGGTTTCGAGTCTGTTCAGGTTTTCTTTTTCTTCCTGATCCAGTTTTGGTAGTTTCTGTTTCTAGGAATGTATTCATTTCTTTCAGATTGCCCAGCTTGTTGGCTTGTAATGGCTCACAATATTTCCTTATGATTCTTTGCATTTATTGGGCACTCATTGTGTTCTCTCCTCCTTCATTAACACTTTCATTTATTTGGTCCTTTATTTATTTATTTATTTTTATAAGTATGAGTAGATGCCTATCAATCTTATTAATTCTTTCAAAGAGCCACTTCCTGGTTCCATTGGTCTGATTTGTTTGTTTGTTTGTTTGTTTTTAATTTAGGATTCATTGCTTTTTGCTCTAATCTTTACTATTTCTCATCTCCTGCTGGATTTAGGGTTTATTTGCTGTTCTTTCTCCAGATTCTTTAGGTGTAAGGTTTGGTTGTACATTTGATACTCTTTTTGTTTCCTGAGGGGGGCCTATATTGCTTTATACTTCCCTCTTAGAAATGCCATTGCTGCATCACATTTATTCTCTTCTGTCGTGTATTCAGTTTAATTTGCTTCCATGTATTTTTTAAATTATTCCTTAGTTATCTGGTTGACCCATTCATTCTGAAATATAATGCTTTTAAATTCCATGTATTTGTGGTCCTTCTATTTTGTCTTGTGTTAGATTTCAAGATTCATAGCATTGTGGTCTGAAAATATGCATGGCATGGTCTTTTTGAATTTTTTTTTCAAAAAGTGAAGGCCTGATTTATGACCCTGTATGTTATCCTTTATGGAGAATGTTCCATGTGCACACAAGAAGAATGTGATTTACTTAGGATACTTTAGCATAAAGTGTACTGACTATATCTGTTAAGTCCAGATGGTTCAGTGTGCCAAAGCAATTGTTTTCTTAGTTATATTCTGCTTAGGTAATTCATCCATTGCTATAACTGGTTTGTTAAGGCCCACTACTATTATTGTATTATTACCAATGAGGTTCTTTAAGTTTATTGTTAATTTATACATGTGACTGCTCCTATGCTATGACCAGATATGTTTACATATGTTAGATATTCTTTATTATGATAAACTGTCCTTCCTCATCTCTACTTATATCATTTTTTAAATCAATTTTTTTCTGGTATAAAGATGGTTACTCCCACTTTCCTATGATGCCCATTAGAATGATAAATTGTGCTCTACATCCTTACTTTATATTTGGAGGTGTTTTTCCTTCTAAAATGGATCTCATATAAGCAGTATATTGAGGAATCTTTATTTTTTTTTCTATTATTTTAATCAATTCTGACACCCTATGTCTATTTTGTTCATTTTTTAAAAATTTCTTTTCAGCATAACATAATTCATAGTTTTTGCACCACACCCAGTGCTCCATGCAATGTATGACCTCCATAATATCCATCACCTGGCTCCCCCAACCTCCCAACACCCACTACTGCAAAACCCTCAGGTTGTTTTTCAGAGTTCATAGACTCTCATGGTTCATCTCCCCCTCCAAATTCCCTCAACTCCCTTCTCCTCTCCATTTCCCCACATTGTCCGTGTTATTTGCTATGCCCCTCAAATAAGTGAAGCCGTATGATAACTTACTCTCTCTGCTTGACTTATTTCCCTCAGCATAATCTCTTCCAGTCCTGTCCAAGTTGCTACAAAATTTGGGTATTCATCTTTTCTGATGGAGACATAAAACTCCATAGTGTATATGGACCACATCTTCCTTATCCATTCGTCTGTTGAAGGGCATCTTGGTTCTTTCCACAGTTTGACGACCGTGGCCATTGCTGCTATAAACATTGGGGTACAGATGGCCCCTCTTTTCACCACATCTGTATCTTTGGGGTAAATACCCAGTAGCGCAATTGCAGGGTCATAGGGAAGCTCTATTTTTAACTTCTTGAGGAATCTCCACACTGTTCTCCAGAGTGGCTGCACCAACTTGCATTCCCACCAACAGTGAAAGAGGGTTCCCCTTTCTCCACATCCTCTCCAAGACAATTTGGTTCCTGTATTGCTAATTTTGGCCATTCTAACTGGTGTGAGGTTGTATCTCAATGTGGTTTTAATTTGAATCTCCCTGATGGCTAGTGATGATGAATATTTTTTTAAGTGTCTGATAGCCATTTGTACGTCTTCATTGGAGAAGTGTCTTTTCATATCATCTGACCATTTTTTGATATGATTATCTGTTTTGTGTGTGTTGAGTTTGAAAAGTTCTTTATAGATCCTGGATATCAATCTTTTGTCTGTACTGTTATTTGCAAATATCTTCTCCCATTCCATGGGTTGCCTCTTTGTTTTGCTGTTTCCTTTGCTGTGCAGGAGCTTTTGATCTTGATGAACTCCAAAAAGTTCATTTTGGCTTTTGTTTTCTTTGCCTTTGGAGACATATATTGAAAGAAGTTGCTGTGGCTGATATCAAAGAGGTTACTGCCTATGTTCTCCTCTAGGAATCTGTTGGATTCCTGTCTCACGTTGAGGTCCTTTATCCATTTTGAGTTTATCTTTGTGTATGGTGTAAGAGAATGGTCGAGATTCATTCTTCTACATATAGCTGTCCAATTTTCCCAGCACCATTTATTGAAGAGACTGTCTTTTTTCCACTGTATATTTTGTCCTGCTTTGTTGAAGATTATTTAACCATAAGAGTTGAGGGTCCATATCTGGGCTTTCTACTCTGTTACATTGGTCTATGTGTCTGTTTTGATGCCATGCTGTCTTGGTGATCAAAGCTCTGTAGTAAAGCTTGAAATCAGGTAATGAGATGCCACCAGTTTTATTTTTTGTTTTTCAGCATTTCCTTAGCAATTCAGTGTCTCATCTGATTCCATACAAATTTTAGGATTTTTTGCTCCAGCTCTTTGAAAAATACCAGTGGTATTTTGATTAGAATGGCATTAAAAGTACAGATTGTTCTAGGTAGTATAGACATTTTAACAATGTTTATTCTTCAGATCAAAGAGCACGGAATGGTCTTCCATCTTTTTGTGTCTTCTTCAATTTCTTTCATGAGTGTTCTGTAGTTCTTCGAGTACATATCCTTTACCTCTTTGGTTAGGTTTATTCCCAGGTATCTTATGGTTCCTGGTACTATAGTAAATGGAATGGATTCTCTAATTTCCCTTTCTGTATTTTCATTGTTAGTGTATAAGAAAGCCACTGATTTCTGTGTATTGACTTTGTATCCTGCCACGTTACTGAATTGCTATATGAGTTCTAGTTTTTTGGGGGTGGAGTCTTTTGGGTTTTCCATAGAAAGTATCATGTCATCTGCGAAGAGAATTTGACTTCTTTATTGCCAATTTGTACACCTTTTATTTCTCTTTGTTGTCTGATTGCTATTGCTAGGACTTCTGATACTATGTTGAACAAGGGTTGTGACAGTGGGCATCCATATCATGTTCCTGATCTCAATGGGAAGGCTGTGAGCTTCTTCCCATTGAGGATGATGTTTTCTGTGGGTCTTTCATAGATAGATTTGATGAAGTTCAGGAATGTTCCCTCTATTCCTATACTTTGAAGTGTTTTAATAAGGAACGGATGCTGGATTTTGTCAAATGCTTTTTCTGCATCAATTGAGAGGACCCTGTGGCTCTTCTCTCTTCTCCTATTGATTTGTTCTATCACATTGATTGATTTGCGAATGTTGAACCACCCTTGTAACACAGGGATGAATCCCACCTGGACATGGTGGATGATCTTTTTAATGTGCTGTTGGATCCTGTTTGCTAGGATCTTGTTGAGAATCTTAGCATCCATAGTTATCAGTGATATTGTTCTTAAATTCTCCTTTTTGGTGTGGTCTTTGCCTGGTTTGTGGATCAGGGTAAGGCTGGCTTCATAAAAAGAGTCCTTCTGCTTCAATTTTTTGAAACAGCTTCAGGATAATAGGTGTTATTTCTTTTTTAAAAGTTTGGTAGAAGGGCGCCTGGGTGGCTCAGTGGGTTAAGGCCTCTGCCTTTGGCTCAGGTAATGATTCCAGGGTCCTGTGTTTGAGCCCCGCTTCAGGCTCTCTGCTCCATGGAGAGCCTGCTTCTTCCTCTCTCTCTGCCTGGCTCTCTGCCTCCTTGTGATCTCTGTCTGTCAAATAAGTCATTGAAATCTTTAAAAAATACTTAAAAAAATGTTTGTAGAATTCCCTGGGGAATCCGTCAGTGTGGGGGGCTGCGTTAAGGCTAGAGACAAGAGCAAAACCAGGCCCTGACTTGTCCTTCCTTTAAATCTAAAGGGTTAATAAGACCTAATAGATGGAAAAGTTGAGTAGCACTGAGAAAGGGTCTGAGCTATGTGCCTCCTGCTCGCCTACGTGACCTCTCACCAAGAAGTATTGTGGGCCTTAGCCTTAAATCTGTGATAAGGTCTTGTTGTGCCTGAATGGATCATAAACCACCTTTGGTGCCCTTTTTCACCTCTTGTATCAACACTGAACTTATCTATATGTAACAGCCATTTGGCGCCAGGATGCCTGTACGAAGATATTTAAGAAATTTACAATGGGAACTTATGGTAATTGTTTCAGGCTTGTTTTTGATGATTGTTTTTCTTTTCTTAGTCTTGCTGCAACTATATATACTAGTGCACATAGCTGAATAAAGTGACACTCTTTGGACAACCTCCTCTCTGTCCCTCCTGCCCTCATCTCTTTGCATCTTTTTCTTTTAACCATCCTCTTACCCTCTCGGCCCTGGTCGTATTGTTGCGCTGGCAGTGACAAGTGTCTGAACAGGTACTGTGGAGCACATTTGGGAGAAGCGTGCAGAAAGGGAAGCAGTTACCGACTTCCAGGTAAGAGGAGCCTGGACAGTAAGGGCGACAGCAGGATTAAAATAATATGGGGCAAGGTCATTCTGGAGAACAAGCCCTTTTCCTGATGGCATTGTAGACTCTTATGAAAAAACAGGGGTCTACGGTAACCAAAAGGGGCTTGCAACATTTCTTTAGTACAGTGTCTGATTTATGTCCTTGGTTTCTGAAAGGAGGGCACTATAAGTCTGGAAATATGGAAAAAGGTAGGACAAGAAATAAAGAATCAGCTTAAGCTATGAGGCCCTTCTGCCTGTCCTGAGGGGACTATGAAAATAATTGTTGTAAGTGTATTTGTCTTGCTGTGGAATGAGGACATGAGGGAACAGACACAGAAGACCCCTGAGAAGAGAAGACTCTGATGATTGGCCACTTCTCAGATGTTAAAAAAAAGAACTCATAACCTGAGCATGGATGTACAAAAGGGAAAGTTTTGGACTCTCTGCATGTCTAAATGGCCATCCTTTAATGTTGGATGACCCCGGGAGGGCTGCTGGGTCTGTGTTTGTCTTTGTCTTGTCCTTTTGTTGTCTGTTGTTTTGTTTATTGTGTTTGAAAAAATGGGGCAAGCGGAGAGTAAGGGGACTCTGACTTTCATCTCTCCATTCCTCCTAATATATGTAAGGCTTCTCCCTTACTCATTTCTTGTGGTAATGGCTATAACTGGAACCAACTGGGGTTGTTCTAACTCGAGACAGAGACCATAGGGAATATTCCCAAGCAGCTGCTGAAACTCCCTTTGTTTCAGGGAGGTTCCCTGTTTTCTCTGGCCCGAAATGGACTGCCTAACCCTTCCCCCCTTACTGGTGGGAAAGCATGGCATCTGCTCCTCTGTTGGGGCTGATGAGCTCTAAAACCAGGAATCCTTTCTTTGCCTTCTGGCAACACTTTGTGTTTTCTGTCTCCCCTTTCTCCTGTTTCTGCACCAACATGCGTGCAGCCTGCATGACTAGCCTCTAGACCGTGCACCAAGGCTCCTTCTCTCTTCACTATCAAGGAGCAAGAAGATCACCCCCTGGACCTAACACCCCCCACTCCAGATCTTCCCACCTGTGTCTCAGGTAAACATTCAAAGTGGAATGTGTCCAGGTGGAATGTAAATCAGTATTTGAACTAAGTTAAGTTTGTTGGTTTAATTAAGATAGACATGTCTTTGAAGTTACAGCAGTAAATGTGAAGCTTTTATTCTGTCAAGGTTTACTGAAGGTCAAATAAACTCATCTTGTTTGTTAAATCTGTTAGCAAAAAATGACTGGACTGATGGTTAGTTGTCTGTCTCAAAGCTTTAATGGGGAATTGTTAAAGTAGCTTTCAAAGTCTTTGGTAACCTGGACTTCCAACTCCCTCTGCCATTCCTTTACAGTATAAGTTGACTATTTTAGATTTAAAAGATTGTTTCTTTACTATTCCTTTAGCTCCAGAGGATTGTGAAAGATTTGCATTTACTATTCCTAGTGTCAATCATAAGGAGCCAGCTAAACATTATCAATGGCAAGTTTTACCTCAAGGCATGGCTAACAGCCCCACCTTATGTCAGGAGTTTGTATCATGAGCTCTTTCTCCCTTCTGCAAACAATTTGAGCCCTCTCTTTACTGCATCCATTACATGGATGATATTCTTTTAGCAGCAGAAACTGAAAAACTTTTACAACAAGCTTTTTCTTTTCTAGTGGAACAATTACAAAGTTTTAATTTAATAATAGCACCTGAAAAGGTGCAACGGATGGAACCATTTGAATATTTAGGGTATATCATAGAAAACAAAAAAATTCGTCCCCAAAAACTATAAGAACTCAATCGTTACATATATTAAATGATTATCAAAAACTGATGGGGGACATCAATTGGATAAGGCCTCTCTTACACATTACTGCAGATGACTTAAAGCATTTATTTGATGTTCTTAAAGGAGATATTTCTCCTCCGTCCCCCTGTACCTTATCTGAGGAAGCGAAAAAGGCCCTACAATTAGTTAATGATAAATTATCTCAGGCTCAAGTTAATCAATATAACCCCACCTTCCCTATCTATTTAATATTATTGATGCCTTCTTCATTTCCTGCTGCAGTTGTCTGGCAAAATCAGGGACCTTTAGAATGGATCCATCTAGCATTCCACCAGTTACATGTAATTAATGAGCACATTGAGCTATTGTCACAGTTAATATCTAAGGGTCGACAAAGAATTATACTTATTATGGGAAAGCAGCCTGATTTTATCATATTGCCCATGCTAACTGCGGACAAGATACAAAATCTTTTCATTTCTAATATTAACTGGCAGATAGCCCCTTCTAACTTTCCGGGACAAATTAAATATCACCTACCCGTGGACAAACTTCTACAATTTCTTTCAACCACTTCTGTTATTGGCTCCACTTCTGTTGTATGTAACTCTTTATCTGCTGCTATAAATGTATTTGTAGATGCAGATAAATCAGGTCACATTGGTATTTACAAAGAATCCCCATATGCTGAAAAAGCCTATCAAGCATATTATCCTACCAAATCGGTTCAAAGAGCTGAACTCAAGGCTGTACAAATAGCCTTAGAATTATTTCCTGAACCTTGTAATCTTTACACAGTCATTATATAGCTCGAGCCATTCCTACTCTTCCACAAGCTTATATCTTGACTAATGATGAAGAGTTATATCATTTATTTACTAATATTCAACAATTATTAAATAAAAACACAACCCTATTTTTATTACACATATTAGGGCACATACTAAATTACCAGGGCCATTAACTAGGGGGAATGCTATTGCTGATACCATAACACATGCCTATTCATTAACAATCGACAAACTTAAACAGGCAACAAAAAGTCATGCTCGTTTTCATCAAAATGCAGCTGCCTTAAGACGACAATTTCACATAACAAGGGAAGAACCATACAAATCGTTAAACATTGTTCAGCATGTCCTATACATCACCCTCAACCAACCTATGCTGTAAACCCTCGCGGCTTAATGCCTAATCATTTATGGCAAATGGATGTTACTATTTTTCAGCCTTTTGGCAAATTATAGTACATTCATGTATCTATTGACACTTTTTCTGGCTTCATTCATGCTACTGCTCATTCTGGAGAAGCCTTTACAGATGTACAAAATCCTTTATTTTCTGCCTTTTCTCAACTGGGGATGCCTAAAGCAATAAAAACTGACAACGGTATGGCATATAGTTCCCAGGCTTTTCAAAAACGTTGTTCGACATCTCACATTACACATTCCATGGGAATTCCTTACAATTCACAAGGACAAGCCATCGTAGAATGAGCCAATAGTACATTAAAGTCTTATCTCAAAAAATTAAAAGAGGGTGAGATACTACAGGGGAAGATAAAATATTCACCTCATATGCATCTCAGTTTAACTCTATATGTTTTAAATTTTTTAAAGGTTGATGATATTGGCCGCACTGTGGCCGAGCACTTTTGGCATCCTGATTTCTCTCCATTCCCTTATGCTAGGTGGAAGGATCCGCTAACAGGCATCTGGAAGGGACCTGACCCAGTCCTCTGTAAGGGGCGAGGGTTTGTTTGTATTTTTCCACAGGATGAGAACACCCCGCAGTGGCTACCAGAAAGATGGTGCCAACTCCTCGCCCCTTCACCAGAGGATTGCAGCATTGACCCAGAGCAGAAGAAATCAGCGGAGGCGAAGGAGACGTCTGCCCCCCTTCCATCAGGGGCAAATGAGGCAGCTCATAAATCAAGCCATTAAGCTTGAACACAACTCCAATCCAATTAAACCCTTTTGGCTGTTTTATATGCCCTGCTAGCTCTGGTTAATGTACCTGCAGCCCAGGCCACTCATTACTGGGCTTATTTACCTGATCCCCCATCTATCCAGCTGGTTACTTGGGATGACCATACCCCCAGAGTACATACAAATGTTACAGATTATTTTGGAGACATAGATTCTGAAGGTGTACCACAAGCTGAGAATTATATAAACTGGACTGGTATTTCAGTCCAAGTACCTATTTGTTTTCAAGTTCCTTCCAAGGAGCAAGTTTTAATGAACGGGTGCATGCTGGTAAAGCAAGCCCCTCATATTGTATCTTACATAAAGGAAGTTGCCCAAACTGGTTGTTTTATTAAGCGCATGGAAAAATGGGACATTTATGAAGTAACAGGAGATGATGTCCCTGATTTTCCTAAATTAGGCATGCATCCACCTGGACACCCTTTTTGCCCCCAAAATCTTAACTTTTCTATTCCAGGACCTATTTGGCGTGAGTGCATTCAGGAGAGGCCTCAGATCATCTCTCCACATGAAATTTCTAGTTTCTCCATTACTGATTGGTCCAAGCGTACATGAGACCAGTATGGAATGCACATTACATATCTGCCAGACTGAAAGATGATCCACTTGCAACTGCACAATGTCTCCCTCCCTGGAGGATTTTTTGCTACTAAAGAAATGATTCATCCGGAGTTATGGAAACTTGCAGCCACCATGGGACCAGTGAACGTTATGATTGGAGATAACAGTTTTGCTCAAACAACTCAATTTGACTTTTCTATTCGGGTTTGTGTCCCAAATCCTTTTCTGTTGGTGGTGGGTCCCGGACTAATTTCACCTCATTATTTTAATGGACCCCAAGGACGATATCTAACCTACCATATTAATTGTAGTAATTGTGTGCTTACTAGTTGTGTACCCATTTCTTTGCCGACCAAAGGCACAAACCTTACTATGGTGTTTGTAGTTATGCAACCCCCTATGTATTGTTGCTGGTAGAAGTAGAGGGTCCTTGGTATGCTAATTATGGATATCAATTAGCTTTAGAATTACTGTCTCAGGTTCATAGACTCAAACGTTTCTAAGGGTTGTTGGTTGCTGGCATTGTTGCATTGGTGGCCCTGATTGCTACCACTGCTATTTCTACGGTGGCCCTTTCACAAAATGTTCACACAGCACAATATGTCTATTCCCTGGCTAAAAATGTCTCTCATGCCTTATCTACACAGGAACATATTGACCAAAAAATCCTCAGTCGCCTTGATAGCCTTGAAGAGGCCGTGGAATATTTAGGCGGCCAATTACCCATATTTAAAACACAAATGTCCTTGGTGTGTCATGGAGGATTTCAACACATTTGTGTCACCCCCTTAAAAGCTCAAAATTATTCATGGGATTTGGTAAAACATCACTTACAGGGAGTTTGGTTTCACAGTAATGTAAGCCTCGATCTAGCTGATTTACAAAGAGAAATCGCTGACGTAAGTCATGCACAGCTTAATATAGAGAATCCTGCTGATGTTGTATCTCAGATATTGGATGGACTGCAAGGTTTTAATCCTGGTAATGTACTAAGATATTCCTTTTGCCTATTTATTGGATTATTCCTCTTACTACTGATATTATGCATAATGTGGTACATCTTTATGGCTCATTCAGGACAACAACGACAAAGTATACAAGCTCAGATGTATTTAATCTAAAAACAAAGAAAGGGGGAAAAGTGGGAGGCCGCGTTAAGGCTAGAGACAAGAGCCAAACCAGGCTCTGACTTGTGCCTCCTTGAAATCTAAAGGGTTAATAAGAACTAATAAATGGAAAAGTTGAGTAGCACTGAGAAAGGGTCTGAGCTATGTGCCTCCTGCTCGCCTACGTGACCTCTCACCAAGAAGTATTGTGGGCCTTAGCCTTAAATCTGTGATAAGGTCTTGTTGTGCCTGAATGGGTCATAAACCACCTTTGGTGCCCTTTCTCACCTCTTGTATCAACACTGAACTTATCTATATGTAATAGCCATTTGGCGCCAAGATGCCTGTACGAAGATACTTAAGAAATTTACAATGGGAACTTATGGTAATCGTGTCAGGCTTGTTATTGATGATTGTTTTTCTTTTCTTAGTCTTGCTGCAACTATATATACTAGTGGGCATAGCTGAATAAAGTGACACTGTTTGGACAACTTCCTCTGTGTCCCTCCTGCCCTCATCTCTTTGCATCTTTTTCTTTTAACCATCCTCTTACCCTCTCGGCCCTGGTCATATTGTCGCGCTGGCAGTGACACGTCAGGTCCTGGGCTTTTTTTGGGGGGGAAGTTTTTGATCACTGCTTCAATCTCATTACTAGATATCGGTCTATTCAGGTTGTCAATTTCTTCCTGGTTCAATTTTGGGTATTTATATTTTTCCAGGAATGCATCCATTTCATCTAAGTTGCTTAACTTATTGGCATATAACTGTTGATAATAGCTTCGGATCATTGTTTCTACTTCCTTGATGTTAGTTGTGATCTCTCCCTTTTCATTCATAATTTTTATTAATTTGAGCTTTCTCTCTTTTCTTTTCAATTAGTGTGGCCAATGGTTTATCAATCTTATTGATTCTTTCAAAAAACCCGCTTGTAGTTTCATTGATACATTCTACTGTATCTCTAGGTTCTACCTCATTTATTTCTGCTCTAATATTGATTATTTCCCTTCTTGTGTGTACAGTTGGCTTAATTTGTTGTTGATTCTCCAGTTCTTTAAGGTGTAAAGTCAGCTGTTTTATTCTGGATTTTTCAATTTTTTTGAGGGAGGCATGGATGCCTATGTATTTCCCTCTTAGGACCGCCTTTCCTGTATCTCATAGGTTTTGAACCAAACTGTCTTCATTCTCACTGGTTTCCATGAATTGTTTAAGTTCTTCTGTGATTTCCTGGTTGATCCAAGCATTTTTTTTAGATTTTTTTATTTATTTATTTGACAGACAGAGACCACAATTAGGCAGAGAGGCAGGCAGAGAGAGAGGAGGAAGCAGGATCCCCGCCGAGCAGAGAGCCCGAGGTGGGGCTCGATCCCAGGACCCTGGGAACGTGTCCTGAGCCGAAGGCAGAGGCCTTAACCCACTGAGCCTACCAAGTGCCCCCCAAGCATTCTTAAGTAAGGTGGTCTTTAGCTTCCAGGTTTTGGAGATCCTTCAAACTTTTTCTTGTGATTGAGCTCCAGTTTCAAAGCACTGTGATCTGAGAATATGCAGGGAATAATCTCAGTCTTTTTGTATCCAAAGAGTCCTGATTTGTGACCCACTATGTGGTCTATTCTGGAGAAGGTTCCATATGAACACGAGAAGAATGAGTATTCTGTTGTTTTAGGGTGGAATGTTCTGTATATATCTATGAGGTCCATCTGGACCAATGTGTCATCCAAAGCTTTTGTTTCTTTATTGATTTTCTGCATGGATGGTCTGTCCATTACTGAGAGAGGCGTGTTAAGATCTCCTACTATCAATGCATTCATATCAATATGACTCTTTATCTTGATGAATAGTTTTCTTTCTTTTTTTAAAAAA